>KV875250.1:258223-374433 GCA_001879505.1 Calonectria pseudoreteaudii | reverse complement strand
TTTTTTTTTTTTTTTTTTTTTTTTTGGTGAATGCATCGACTTTGCGTAGACATTTTTGATGCGAAAATGATAGCCTTGCATCATCCGTGTGGGTGAGAGCGCACATCCATTCACAACCAAGTGATCCACAATTTTAACCGCCGGCCTTGGCTTTTCATTAGACAGGACAAGCATCCCTCTCCTTCCGTATCATCCGTCTTGGCCGTCAGCATTATTGATCATTGGACTTTACCCAGCCAATAAATACCATGCTATGGATCATCTTCCTGGGCATGACTTGGCAATGCGGAAACACTATTGTACAATTCAACCCTTGAATGACTGCCACGGAGCTACGTCCCCACAATAACTACTGCGCAGGCTAACCTAGTTGAAATGATCATAATTTGCAAAGAAAAAGTAATTGAGAAATGATCTTTAGATACATATACTTGTTTTGTATTATTCTGCTTGGTCATAATGGTTGAAAATACCAACAGGTCTCTTTTCTGCAAGGGCCCATGCACCAAGTAAGTGTAAGGCCAACAGCCACTCAAGCGTTGCATCGTATGCAAGACTCAGGGGGATCGGGCACCCCCGCAGGCTGATGTGACTCTGATTCCACTGCCACAACTCTGTGGGTTGTCGCCGGATGGATCCACAGTAGGCTAGCTAGCTTATCACAATATATTTAGTATTATGTTGTTCAATAGGTCATTATATTCATATCAGACTAAACATGCTAAATAAGTCAGAAAGAAGGATTGACAGCCGAAACCCACAGGTTTACACTGTCGCTCCAGCAGGGGTATCTCCGGTAGGTTCAAGAAGAGAGGCCTCAGTGTCCTTTGGCTCCACGAGAGTGATGCTAGCATGAGGGTCCTTGGCATAAACCCGTAGGCCGATAACACAGATGGCGTTCCATGGCTGAGGCGCGGTCTCATCGACCTCTGCTTCGGGTTCCTCCTCTTCCTCTTCTTCCTCTTCCTCTTCCTCCTCCTCGTCCTTCTTTTCTTCCTTCTTTTCCTCGGCCTTTTCGTCCTTAGCCTCCTCCTTCTTTTCATCCTTAGTCCCCTCTTTCTTCTCATCCTTGACCTCTTCCTTCTCTTCAGTCTTTGTCTCCTCCTTCTTCTCCTCCTTAGCTTCATCTTTGGTTTCCTCCTCTTTCTTTTCATCTTCCTTCTTGTCCTCTGTCTTCTCTTCCTCCTTCTTCTCTTCCTTCTTCTCTTCTGACTTCTCTTCTTCCTTGGGCTCTTCCTTCTTTTCTTCCTTCTTCTCATCTGTCTTCTCCTCTGCCTTCTCCTCTGCCTTCTCCTCTGCCTTCTCCTCTGCCTTCTCTGCCTTCTTTGCAGCCTTCTTCTTCTTTTGCTTCTTCTTCTCCTTTTCGGCCTTCTTCTCCTCCTCGGACTTGAATCCAATAGGAACGCCACCCTTGGCATGAGCCAGGTCGTAGCTAAGACCAACCTGCCTCAACTTCTGGGGGTTCTTCTCAATGACGTCGCGGACGACATCCTCAACAACCTTGTTGTCAGTGTCTCTGGTAGCCACGATCTTGGGAAGAACCTCGTAGCTGCCGGCCTCCAGGTCAAGCTCAGCACTGACGGATCTGCTCTCCCAGGCGTGAACTGGTCGCACGCGGACGATGTAATCGCTTGGCTGGGCGCCAACCTCGCGAACAATGAAGTGCAGCTCAAACTTGTATTGGCCTTCGAGAGCCTTGAAGTAGCGCTCGTCGAGCTAATGGGAGTTTAATTAGTGATAAGCCCAAAAGCGTGTCAAAGATTATAGAACGTACCTGAGAAAGAACAATGACAATGTTGCCACCCTTCTTGACCTCGACAATAAACTTGGTCTTGAGGTAGCCAGTCACCCAAGCAATGTTGGCGCTGGTCCATCGCTGAATGACAGTCCATGACTCATCGAAAAGTCTGGTTCGGTGCAGGAAGAGGAAAGTATCAAGCATGTCCTGGTAGGTCATCCAGAAAACACCATCATCGCCAAAGGTGTGGTTGAGCTTCTTCATCCAGTAAGGAGTCCACTCCTTGGAGCCATCACTCCAGGGACCGTTCCATTCGCCAATGCCATTCCAGGCACGCTGTCCCCAGGGGTTTCTGCAATGATTAAAGTCAGCAAAATCCACTCTTCCGCCGTACGCTCTTCAGCGACAAGATAGCTGCTCACCTGATTTGAACCAAGCGGACCTTTTCTCCGTTCTCGCCCTCGACCTCGACGGCCTTGAGAACAGAGTACGCGTGTCCAAGGGCCAAGCCGCCCTTCTTCCAGTCCCAGCCAGTTCCAATGGCTGAAGCGGCAAAGACAAAGTCGCCGCTAGCGTTGACAAGCTCCTTCCACAGCTTGTCCTTCCTGAGGACCCTGTTGGTAGCAATCGTAGTGGTGACACCACCAGTCATGTCCTCAACACCCTCTCCGGACCAACCACCAGAAATGGCCTCGTAATCACCGTGAACCTTTGCGTAGGCCTTTTCCAAGAGAGGCAGCCAGGTCTCATTGGGATCCTCACACTTGGCAAAGTTGAGGGCCTCGGAGCCGGTCTGGTAGCGCTTCCTGTGCTCGCGGGCCTTCTTGCCAGTAGAGTCGTATTCATCTCCGTAATAGTCAAAGTCCTCGGCATTGAGGTACAGGTTGTCGTCGACAACAGTGGAGATCCAGTCACCGTCGCGGAAAAAGACGAAACCGTAGACACCACACTCCTCATCGCGGGCAACGCAGACCTTCTCCATCAGGTCCTTACGGTTGCAAATGGTGGCGACGGCAGCCAGCCACCAGCAGTCGCCATTAGCACCCTGCTTGATGTCGGAGCTGGAGAAGCCGTCAAGAACGAACTGGGGGTTCTCGAAGATCCAGTCCAAGCGGTGGACGGAGCCGGGAAACCAGACGCTGTCGCCGGCGCCGCCAGATGGTGAGTCGGCTTCGGCATCAGCACCGATGAAGCTCTGCAGCATCTGAATGTCCATGGGGATCTTGCCCTCGGCGCCTACCACTCTGCTTCGGACCATCGCACTTAGCGCATCTTTTAGCTCCCAGGAGCTGGCGGATGGGCTCTCGACAGGGGCAGCTGCGCCCGCGTCGGAGCTGGTCTGGTAGCGATCAAGGCCCTGGAGGCAGTTGCCCAGACCATAGTTCTTGTCTCCCTCGAGGTCGAACTCGGGGTCAGTGAACTTCTCGTTTGTGCGGTTGCACTCGCGCACGATGCGCTTGACCTTGTCCCTGCACTCCTTGGCCGCAGCCTCGTAGCTCTCGGCGGCGTTGCTGGAGGTGGAGACGCCCTGGGGGAACAGCGGCGGCAGCAGCTGGGCGTAGAGTGCCTTGGGGAATATGTTGGTGACCTTGCCCGGCGTCTTGGTGATGAACTTGTCCCAGAAGTCGCCCAGAAGCTCCTGGGGAGTCTTCTTGGGGTCCTTCTTGGGCTTTGCGGGGGCGGCGGGGTCAGACATGTCTACTGCTGCTACTACGGGGGGAAACAAGCTTTGGATTCACAGCAACGAGGGAAAGACCAAAAAAAAAAAAAGATGAAGCCCGAGGGCGGTGGTTGGTTATTAAATAGCTGGTGATGCTGCTGTGCAACGCCATTCCGGCATATTCCAGCCATCCAATGCGATAGCTCAGGTGGCGTCCCCTAGGCTGATGGCCTTGGTCGTCTCAGCCGCACGACGCGTTAATTATTGATTGGACGTGTGCGCTGACGGAGGCTGCAAGCTGACAAAGTAGTGCAAAAGTCCTCTCAATGGTGCGGGGTATTATAGACCAAAGTCCTCATCAAATGGGGCGCCAAGATGGATAATTGAGAGGGAGCAGAAGGCCAACGGCCCGCGGGTGGGACAGTCCAGCCAGCCCTGTCGCCTGCATACTTGGCAACCAATGAACAGCCAGCGTCAACCCGTTGAGGCCACCATGAGACGACGCCCGTTTCAATCGCTCCAGCGCCTCTTGGGGGCCGGCGAGGCCGCACATGTCGCAGCCAGTCAGCAATCATCTCAGCTCGTACGAGTAGCTCAAGCGCCTTTCCTATTCCACTATCCATCTCCCGCAATCTTCACCAACGTTGCTCTCGTGCATTCGCAGACGAGAAAGTTGCAGCCCAAATGGCCAACCACCCAACCGGAATCAACTTTCCCCATGCTTCAGATGCCTTCCATCAAAGTATGGGCATGCCCTATTGCCATCTATATATTCCAATAGTATGAGTAACAAAACTTCAAAACTTGGCGCTAGCCAAAATCTCGCAGTTGAATACGATAAATACCTATAGGGGGTCCAACTGTGGGCCCGAGCGCATGCGGCTTAAAATGGAAAGTTTTATCTTCAGTCCTTGCCACGCTCTAAATGAGTGAACTACATTGCATATATTGCCAGAGGTCAGCTAATTGAAAATCTTGTAGCGCTTGGCTAAGTAAATATTTGACGAAAGCCCCATGTGAAGCCATGGGATGCTGAAAGAGAAAAATATGATTTCAGGACCTGCTTCATTTGGGGTTGCTGATTGCAAATGAGCACAAAGCAACACGCTTGTTGGTGAGGTATTGGCACGGTGGAAGTAGAGCTTTAAGGTGTATTCCAAGAATTTATGATTGTGAATGAAAGGTGAATAGATAGGAAGGTTTTCATCGAGAATTTATGTGCAGCTCCGTTTCAAACTGGTTGTTGGAGTGATACAGTACTAACCGGGCACTACAATCAACATTTTAGTTAATAATGCGGTTCATTTTTTAGTGGACTCGAAAAGTCTTTCTTTTTTTGGCATCCATTTCAACGCATCATATCCACTATTCGTAGTACATGACGCCCGCTGACAGCTTGTACAAACAGATACCGGAATCTAACCACATTATGTCACTACCACTAGCAAAAACACCCGAAATGTCGATATTGCTGAGTCTACGAGCCAGGATACGTTTACACATATTAGAAGAATCATATTGCTGAAACACAAAAGACTTGTCAAGCTCACTGCGGAACACCATTGTGGTCTAAATGTCGTAGTCTTGGGCTTCCGGATCACGAAACCACTCAAAGTCTCATGGTGAGCACTCCATCTGCTTCCAGCACTCTGTACACCATGGTTAACAATCAAGGAGTTCTACATTCACTAAATTGAACAAGAGGCACATGTGGATCGTGTGGGAACTCAACGCAGCCCATTGTTGAGACAAGCACTCACCATCCTCTATTCAGCCATCATCACACCGTCCAATCAATCTGACCTCCGGCAACATTGGCCGCCAAGTCCGATGATGCCGCCATTGCACAACTCGTCAGTCGTTGGGCACTACTAACTAGTATGGGCAAAAATAGATCATTGAAACGTGCATTAGTTGTTCAAACACTCAAAAAGTTGTAAAAGGAAAGCATCTTGCCCCGTACTGGAATCGAACCAGTGATCTTATCATTTCGTGATTTTCTACTAGTGATACGCTTTACCACTGAGCCAACGGGGCTTGCTTGATGCTTGTTGAAAGGGCGGTGACGAAATGAGGCCTTTCTTCCCCTGAAACTGGTCCGGTCCACTTGTGAACTCTCTCAGACACTTTTTTAAAAAAAAAAAAAAAAAAAAAAAAAATCTTGCATTTTGTCCCTGATTTTTGTTTCCCGCATTATGAATTCAGCTCTATCCTCATTTGTTATTTATTGACACAAACTGAACCAGTTCCATCGGTTACGTTCAATTGAGGCTCAGGGTCACAGTAAAATTTGATTTGGTTGATGGAGCCCACTACGATTACTCCCGCATGGCCAATAAAAGCGCGACAATGTATGCACAAGTGATCACGTGACCGCTCATGGCATTCGCCAATTGGCCATGAACACGCCCCTTCGATCCCCGCTGTGGGATGGACCAGACCAATTTGTCAGATCCGAGATGCGAAGCATCGTGGCTAGCATCGAGACATGTCGAACCCAAGCATCACTTCGGCTCAACTAATTTTCGCACCCCAGCTTCGCACAGCCCGGAGTTAGGAAGCGCGTGGGGCGCGACGACTTTGCGGGGCCGTCATGGCTGCGGGGCCGCATTCGTTACGAAAAAGCACAGGGATCAGAAGGCGAAGAGACAACCACACAACCTTACGATAACCAGCAAGAATAAAAAATTAGGTTCCACTCCGCGACGAAACTCCAGTCGCCGAAAAAGCCCCCTAGTTATTTCTCACAGTTCACATTTTGCCCGATGTAAATGGCTTTTCATCCAGTTGTGCGAGATGATCCACGTGACTGACTCGGCACATATTACCGAAAAGCCCCGGCGCTGGCTACCCGGAAGTTCAAGCTGATAACTCTGTAATAGGCACAAAGCCCTGGCAACATGTGTGGGAAATGTCACGTCTCAGGTAAAGGTAGCAGGGTCTACGCCCGATATCCCACTTTAAGGCTTTTTTTTTTTTTTACCTTTTGGTTGAGGTGGAAAATGTTTTGGGAGTGGGTTGGGTTGTCAAGAGTTCAAGATAGAAGAAAACGGCTGGCTATAAGACTGTGTGACAGATCACACAAGTGCAAACTACAAGTTTTATTAATTCAGCCAATTGGATTGTTTAGTTAATTTCACGATGTGAGACAACCCCGATAACGAGAAGATGTGAAACGGGTCTGCTTCCTCAATGTAATTTTGTTACATTTCATGTTGGCAAGTTTGCCCCATTACTATGAAGAACGTAATATGGCACCTGCAAAAGTCATCACCCACTCAAACTTAGTCTCCAAATAGACACAATATTTTGATAGTTTTTCAATACTTCCAATTAAAGAGTAGTGGCCATTTTTTGAAAACGCACGGATGAAAACATCCAGGGTTCGTTGCGTAACCGGCCTGCGCAACGGGCGGTGGTGCTACTCGGTCTCGCGTCAAGCCCAATCTTAAATCCGACAGATATCGATGGCAGTGGGTAGGGTTTTGGAAAGTGTAGACGGCCAGCCTTCATGTAATGAAAAGGGTTCAACCTGCTGACCACATAAATAATTCACCTGTTATCTAAAGACACACGTCAATAAATCCTACTCCCAATAAAGTTAACTGCAGGAATCGGGTGCGAAAGGCGTATCAGGAAAAAAAAACATCTCGGGCTATTCCATACATTTTCGTCATGTCTGCCTCTCCCATCGCCGAGGCTGTCCAAGCCCAACGTGCTATGATGCAACAACTCGAACATGTGGCTCTAGAGATTCTCGGCCCATGCCCGAAAAATCTTAAAGAATCTGTGATTGATATCCATCTTGCAAACGGATTCATCAGCAGAACGACTTTGATCAGACCCGTCTCAGCATCTGCCCCTCAAAAGTGCCCTCTGATCATCTTCTATCATGGCGGCGCTTTTAACTCCTGCTCGCCCACCATGACCTTAAGCCCGGCTAGAGCTTTTGCGTCTTACTTCAACGCCATCGTGGCTTGTCCATCTTACAAGCTAGCACCCGAACACCCCTTTCCCGCACCAGTGCAGAGCGCTTGGGAAGCGGGTGCTTGGCTTTCCGACCCATCCATTCTGAACGGCATCATCGCGGGCGAAAATATTGAATTCGACCCATCCCTGGGTCTTATCATGTCAGGCACTAGCGCGGGTGCCAATATTGCTGCCGTCATCACGGCAATCGCAGCTGCCAAGAACGAGACGGACGGCTTGACCAAGGGCATGAGGAATTTTGAGCACGACATTACTGGACTCTTTCTTTCAGTCCCCTACCTGCTGAATGAAGATATGATTCCACTCGAACATTCAAAGCTCTTCACTTCTAGAGAGGACAATGCAAACAGTCCCATATTGACTGTGGAGGCTGTCAAGGGCATGGAAGCGGCGCACAACGCCGATTACCACTCTCCATGGTTTTCGCCATTGAACTTGGATTTACGCCATGGTTCTGGAAAACATGCATCAAAGGTGTATGTTCAATGTGGAGAATTGGACACTCTTCGAGACGATGGAATCATTTATGAACGAGTTTTGAAGAGTCAAGGGGTAGCTGAAAGTCGGATCGATGTTATCAGGAATGCGGGACATACTGGATGGGTAACGATCCCAATTCCTGAGTGTCATACCGACGAGATAAGGGAAAGGTCACTGGATGGAATGGGGTGGCTGCTGGGTAGAGACTGGGATAGGCAAAAGAGGCTTCCTTACTAGAGACGTAATGCTGTTTTATTTCAAGACGCGGCTGCCTTAGATTGATATTGTTATGTTGAAAGAGAAAGGAATTGTCGACTACCATCGGAAAATCTACATAGATATAATGAATTTCATTTCATATCTCTGACTCCATCTTCTGTTGCCCTCAAACGTGGATCCGCCAACCTCCTCCCCGTATTTACCAAGCTATCTCACCATGCCTGTTTGTATAAGTACCCGTCTCTCCATCTAGACCCAAGGTAGCTAGCCTGCAAATGTTGATGGCGCCTTGTTCCGGGCTATCCGCAGCCTGGTAGCTGGTGAAGTTGGTGGCACAGTGTCCCGGACAACCGAGGTTGATCTTCCATGTAGGGTCTCCGGCATACTGGGCGGCGAGATTCGTGGCCAGCATGTTCAAAGCGGCCTTGCTTGCTGCGTAAACTTTGTACGGCAAAACATAGGCGTTTTTGGCATCAAGCTTGCCTGAGATGCTCCCAAGCTCCGAGGTGACAAAAACAATTCGCTTGGCCTTTTCGGACTGGCTCAGAAGCGGGATGAGGGCCTCTGTCAAGACCGAGACGCCGAAAACGTTGGTGGTGAAGACGTACTCCCACTCGGATCGCGGCCAGGGACCCGTCGGCGAGTTTCCTCCGACTCCGGCGTTGTTGATGAGGACGTCAAGGTAACCGTACTTTTCATGAATGTATTTGACAGCCGCTGCAATGGATTCATCTGAAGCCATGTCAAGAAGGAGAGGTTCCACGGAGTAGCCTTTTTTCAGCAGTTCGGCCGCGGCATTGTCAATCGCTTCCTTTCGACGCCCCGACATGAGAATGTGGTAGTTCTTTTGCTTTGCTGCAAGCATTTTGGCTACCTCAAAGCCGATGCCTTGATTGGAGCCAGTGACGAGAAAAAGGGTCGGGCGTGTTGAAGACATGGTGGAGGACTTTTGATGGGTAGGAAATTAGAGTAAATTTTGTCCAGCTTGTTGAAGACCTAGGGCGACTTAAATCGATTGTGAACTCAGAGCACAAAGCCTTCTACTGATAGCAAGGCATGTCTCGCCATGGAGATATTCTTTATCTCCGCAGCATGGATGAACGATTCAAACCTTAAAGTTGGCAGGTATACGGCTATATGAGTATGGGCCACCGGCAGATGGAGCGCGTTTCACTCAACGAAAGTTACCCCGACTGGCAAAGCTGCTAGTGGCAAAAGTCTTAGTGGATCCACTCTCTGCGCATAAACTGTCGGCGCTTTTCGTCATCCATGTCTCATCAAGCTTGGATTGAGCTTCTTGAGAGTATTTCCAATAATTGGGCTAAATGAGTAGATTCGTAAGATATCCTCCCGGCTCGATACCGAGCATCCCAAGTGAGATGCAGCCAAATATTATGGGCTCAAACTCGACATTGGACTTGGGTGTCATAGCAGGAGCAACAGCCAACATGGATAGAAAGAATGGTCTTGAAAGATGAAAACAGCGAGAATTAATGCGGTGAGCCACCTTTGTGGGTTTGGCAGATTATAAGCATCTTTGTCGTCTGGACCCAACTAGTTGACATTGAAGCTATTGGTCCGAGGACTATGTCTAAAACTTTCTGTGCGGTAATTCGAGTTATGCATACGTTAAAGGGAACCACAGGGTTTGTATTTAAGCAAAAGGTTAACAGAATTGAAGGCGTTGGAACCTTGTTAAAACTAGGTCGTCGCTCATTTGAAATTGTGCTTATGTTTTAAATATATCAATCAATTCTGTAGACCTGCTATGACATAAAGTCTGATTGTTCCTAGGGCTAATGTTTCCTGGGATTGTGCGGTAATGACGGATGAGTCAATTGATGTCTTATTCAGAGAGAAAGCAGACCAAATTTCTTTTTTCTTTGTTCAAAAAACAGGAAATGAAATAAAATTAGACATATCTGAAGGTGTAAAGCATAAAATGAAAGTTGAGATCAAATGATACATTCTGAAAACTTGGGTATTGTGTGTCGTAATGTTATATGCTGCCAGCTTGCTGTTGTGGTTTGCATCGTCGACAATAATCGTGGTGCTCTTTGGGTGAGCTTTAAAGAAGAGCATAGAAATATATGGGTAGTATAAAAACTTCTGGATTTACTTAGTAAGATAGTAAATCCACCTATGCGAAACCTTGTGAAGAAATGAAACGGTTGCTCCCAAAATAGCAACAGCCATGACGAGAGAGCCCAGAATAACATAGGCTTTAAACCCCATGGACGAAATCCAACTTTCGAACGAGCTGGTCAATCCAAAGGATACTGCGTTTCTTCCTCCAGAACAAAGTACGATAGCAGGCCCAGACCAAGATGGGAGTAGCTCTGCCAGCCACACACCAGTAAGGGCTGATATGGCACAAAAGGCATAGTAGAAGATGGCAAATGAAGCATGAACACCAACCCAGCTATACTTCTCTGGATCATTGGTAACCACAGCATAAATGGCCAGACCAATAAATGCAAGCGCAGCTGGGAGGATAAAATTCACAATGTGGAAAAAGGGATTTCGAACACCGCCGTTGCGGCGTGTTTGATACCCGACCACGGCCTCGGATAACACACCCGTGACTAGCAGAGATGCGATGGCACCAATGGCAGCGCCAACCTGGACGGTACCAACCGCAGGCGGGGTGAAGTTCCATGGTGGTGACTCGAGACTCCGGCTGTAATAAAGGCTCAGGATGACAAGGCCAGAAAAGAGAAGAGTGTTCAAAAGAAGTGTCCAGAAGCATCCAGGAATAAGCAGACAAAGAAAAATATCACGGAAAGAACGAATGATTCTCGACCAACAACCCGGTTTCTGGGGATGAACTGGCATGAACTGTGATCGTCGGGGGACATCATCAGATTCTTGCTCGCCAGTCGCGTCCATCATTTCAAACCCAGCTGCTCTTGCCTCTGTCACGGAAGCAAAATTCCTCACTGTCCCGTACGAGTCCGTGGCCAGGATCCGGCCCTGAAGAGCCATGGGCGGTCGGTGAAATATAGTCTCAGGGAGCCCGAATATGGTCAGAATGAGAGACAGCACAGCCCAAGCAGTCCAAAACCAGTAGTTGACGCGCCAGTTTTCGCCTGCGGCGTGGACGATCCAAGGCACAGCAACCAGCAGAAGTGAAGAGCCAATGGCAGTCATGGCCCAGTAGAAAACCAATCGATGGCCTCTTTTGTGAAGAAATGAAATGTCGAGGACAATCATTGGGAGCTTTCAAGGATACAGCGTCAACATACGAATGAAAGTGGGATCACGGGGAGAGTGCAGCACTTACCAGGCAATCGGCTGCACCACCCGCCAAGCCTTGAAGACAGCGTGCCCCGAGGTGCGAATGAAAGGATGCAGACTTCGCAGCCCATATGGTAGAAGCAACCATTAAGACATTGCAGCAGAGCAGCGAAAACCTTCTACCTAATCCAATGGATAAGGGGACAAAAAGGAAGTTGCTAATTCCCATGCAGAGTGAAGGGTAACTGGCAAGATCGTTGATCCGGGCAACATCAAATTCCTAATCTGAGAATTAGCCATGGGCTATGTCGAACTAATTGAATCACTCGTGACTTACTCCTCGTGTCTCCTCCATGTAGTAAGGAATAAGTTCGCCAAAGTAAAGCGGCGTCGATTGGATTACACCAAAGGCTGTGACGCCAAAGAGGCAAACCACTGCCATGATGGTGCCCTGCTTTAGAGCCCCAAAGTTGAGGGGATCATCGGGGCTATTGGAAGGCAGAGGGATGTTCCGGATCTCGCCATTTTCGCTGAGGAGCACAACCTCGCCTGCTTCCCCATGAAATGTGTCCTCGACTGTCTCTATGATCTGTTTCTCTGCCTCAGGGTCCGACATTGTGGTTGATGATGAATGTTCTCGCATGAGAAATTGGATTGAGTATTTGCGGGGAGAGTAAGTCCTATAAATAAATGAATTCACGTATTCACTGACTTCCCCATATCTGTTCTTGCTCGTGTAATTTTCGCGTCCAAGCTTCAACTGCCGGTTCGGAGATGACGATCCGGGGTTAAGCGAGGGCCTCATGCACGTTCGGCCCGAACGTGGGGCTACCGAAACGTTGATCACGCACATTGCATGACGCGATTCGGGGAAGATGGCCTCAAAATGGATAACAAAGCACTGTGGGTGCGGAAAATCCTAGAATAAGAATAAATTTACTGTGGCGTAGCTTTTGGATAGTTCTTGATTCATTTGAGCCAGGCCGAGCTACGTTGACGACAAGGCGTTCTTCACATACAAGGCTGCATACTATTAAATCATTCCATTTATTCTTATTCTTCCATCTTCGTCTTCACTTCTTCATCAGTTCAAATTCTTTAAGAATTATGCCAGAAGCCACCATGCAGATCAAATACCCATTCCCAATCCCCGCAGAGTCCCCGTTTGGTCTTCAAAACCTCCCATTCGGCATTTTTAGCACCATTGGCAATGTAAGTCCCGGTGCCCCAACACTTTTCCCGGGGTGTGAGTTTGGCTGACGTTACATCAAGCCGAATCCTAGACCAGGCATTGCCCTCGGTGACTTCATCCTCGACTTGCGTCGATTTTGCGACTGCGACAACTCTCTTGAAGGGTTCAAAGCTGCGTTCAATGCGGTAAGATACACTCTAAATCTTGCGTATACACAAATGAATGTAGCTAAGAACGGCTCTTTCGTGCCTCCAGCCAGCATTGAACCAATTTTCTCGACTCCCGAGAGAGCAGCGCTTGAGATTAAGAACGCTTATACAGAACTTGCTTCAAGACCCGCAGTCGATTCTCTTTGCCACATCCTTTTTGTGGGTTATTAGGAACAGTGCAACCATGCATTTGCCGTTTTTCACAAGAGGATTCAGCGACTTCATGTGTTCGCTCGAGCACGTATCAAATGTAAGCCAACCAAGAAAATCGGTATAGTGACTCGTAGGTCCTAGATAATAACACTCACCATAGGTTGGACGAATGGCTGGTCAGCCGAGACCACCCAATAATTTCTTTAACCTCCCATTGGCCTACAACGGGCGATCCTCCTCTCTCATCGTCAGTGGAACCCCTCTCCGCCGGCCGTGGGGAATCATATCGCAAGGGGAAGACATCCCTGCCAGTCATGCCCCATGTCAAAGGCTTGATTTTGAAATGGAGCTGGGTGTGTTCTTGGCGGATGACATACCCATGGATGAAACCATCCCTGCGAGAGAGGCCCATGAGCACATTTTCGGATTTGTACTGCTGAACGACTGGAGCTCTCGGGACATCCAATTTCTTGAGATGCTTCCCCTGGGCCCTTTCAACGGGAAGTCAAGCGGCACCAGCATCTCCCCGTGGGTTGTCACTATGGAAGCACTTGAGGAAGCTGGTGCCATTTCAGAAATCCAAATTCATGGACATGACACGGGAAAGGAATCATCACTGCAAGTATACAGCGGTTCGAAGGATGTTGCCATCCAAGTGTCCACGTTCATTTCCCGTAAGTTGCTTCACTAGCGTTCAGCGATTCCGCATTCTTACCAGCCACAGGAAATCATAGCACCAGCCCACCAAGACCCGGTGAGAGCCGCCCGAGGACGCATCTCTGCACAAGCGACTCCAGCCATCTCTATTGGTCCCCTTTCCAGATGGTAGCCCACCACACTCTTGGAGGCTGTGGTTTGTCCGCCGGCGACTTGATCGGAACGGGAACGATATCTTCCTCGGTGCAACAAATAATTAGCAGTGGACATGGCTACCTTGCCGACAAAAGAATGGGTTGTTTGCAAGAGCTGACGGTCGGGGGCACTCGGCCAATCACTTTGGACGATGGATCACAACTAACCTGGCTCGAAGATGGCGACGAAGTCATCATGGTGGGATGGGCTGGCCAGGGGGAATCGCGCATTGGTTTCGGCGAATTGGTTGGAACAGTCTTGCCAGCCCGGACGGAATGATTCCATCATCTACCTCTGTTTAGACTTTATTTTATCATCTTATATATTAGATCTGAGACCAATACATGGTATTCTATCCCTAGTACAATGCCAACGTTTGTTAATTTCTCCCAGTATCGTGATCGGGTTTGAGAAGGTAGAAGCAAATATATTGAGAATGCCATGCCAAAGTCCCCAGAAACAATTATGCTAATTTTAAGCTTCAAGAAATCATATGCTTTAAGCCTATTGCAATGATACCCCCACAGCTGACTATCCACAACTTCGCGAGGCAGCTCTGATCGGAGTGCCCCGCGAACACTACCATTACCGCAAAAATAGCGGACCAATAACCCATATTCTTCGCGCTGTTCTATTTAGCGTAAGATTTGAAGGATGTTAAAAAAGAATTATTGGCTTTGCGCAACCAATTTGTTACAATGAACGACGTAGACTGGTGTTCACTTCGCTATTAAATACACCAGCAACCTTTCAGCATCCCAGAGATGATCATTAGTTGGATATATTCGAGTCAAACAATATTCCAACACAAATGTGTATCTACTTGCTATTTTGACCTCATCCTACCTTGCTGTCAGCTCATTAAAATAGCCTCCGTTGCAATATTCCAGATGAGTCAATCACCCCATCCAAGAAAGCTCAATGTGCATCGGAAAGTACGTAGTTAGCGGTGCTAGATATAAGCGCGGCCAAATCAATGTCATTGCACACTGTCCAGAAACCCTCCAGGATTTCCGAGTGGGCATACCACACCAGAAAGCTATCTCTCAAGTCCTCCTTGCACTGGGAAATCAACCTAATAGTCGAACGGGCCTCGTTTTCATCTTCGTGGAGGGTGGCGTGCTCCATAGTGCCGGAAGGCATGAGGCCAAACGGGGCCTCGGGCCAGTATGTAAAAATATTGCACGAGGCGCAGTCGCCTCCAAGAAATAGCCACTTTCTATTCCCATCAACTCCGTTCACTCGCGTCAGAAGTGCCAAATTTCCGTGAAGATGCCCTGGCGCGTCGATGAGGAAGATCGAACCGTCCTTAAACAGGTCCAACGCGTGGGGGAAAGGCCCCAGGCGAGACCATGCTGGGTTGCTGGTTTGCGGAAGCTCCATTAACTTGAATGCGCGGAGTTCGGAGTCCCAGATGCGCCCATCAAATACTGAGTGGGGATTCTTTGGATATCCTGGCCCATATTGTTTAATGGTTCCAGGGCCACATAGCATAGTAGTTTGGCTGAATTCCGCCGGTAAAGGTCTTACGTGGTCCCAGTGAGCGTGACTATCAAACGACTGTTAATCCATCACCTTGATACTGACACAGCCTGGGCTCACCTCGCAATAACGTATTTGACATCAAACGGCTCAAACCCTGCATTTTTAGTATCTTGAGCGAGAGATCTGGCTGCAGGCGATGGCTTGAAATGTCTGTGTAATTTTTGAACGCTGGCTGGGTAGGATTCAAGGTTCTAGAAGATGATTCAGCACACAATTTTGAGCACCCGTGATGCGACATCAAAATACCGAAGAAATTCCCATATCAAACCAAATTTTAACATCTAAGGAATGATGGTGAATCAAGAAGCGCCAGGATGTAGCTGCGCTCGTCGATTTGGCATCTAGGACAAGCGCCGAGGTTGGCGTGGTCATGAACCCCGTGGCGTACGGGAAAACAGACACAACTTCGCCATGCTGGAGAAGATCTATGAGCGAATTGGTTCTGACCATTGTACTTGACGGAGTATCGGAAGCTAAGTGCGGCACTATGTTAGCATTGGCCGCATGGCGCCGTGGGCAAGGTAATGATGATATGCAAACCTCACGGTGGTCTGGAAGGATGATGACGGTCAACATCGGTATGAAAAGGCCGGTGGTGGCGACACATGTCTATCAAAATTTCAATCAACCCAAAATGGCGAGTGAGGGGGCGCAATCAAGTCACAATCGTCTTCATTCGGTCGGTCCGAACCGCCCGTTACTCGTCAATCGACACACCAACCACCTGTCAAGAGCGAACGATACGAATACTATGACATCTCAGCGCAACCATTATCGCCTAGCTCATGAATAGAGTTCCAAAAATTACGGGGGGACGTTGGCTAGTTTAATTGGCCTGTCAGTGCAGCTGAAAAATACAGGCCCGGGCGCCAACACGTTCGGGCCGAACGACCTCTCCCAGGGTCCCGCACTTTTCCATTTCATGCCGACTCCGAACAGCTCATCAGTCCTCATCCTCTACTGAACCATTGTTGCCATGCAGTCTTATCACGCCACAAAGAGGAGGCCAGCTTCCATCACGGCATGTGTCAGTTGCCGAAGGCAAAAGGTGCGTTGATGCGGGCCCCGTTTGCTGACCCATGTTGACCACCACGAAAGCTCAAATGCTCCCGTGACAACCCATCCTGCGTGCGTTGCGTCCGTTTGAACCGGGTATGTCATTATCCGGCACTATCACAGCGGAGCAAACGATCCCAAATACTTGGCGACGATAGAAGCCCAATATTCCCACATCAACGCTTCCCCCATCACAGCACCTCTGATGGGGCGGTCAGAGGCCGCGCGTATGGGCAAGACGATGGATCCCCAGCCATTAACAATGGTAACCCCATATCTTGGACGGCTATGCGACAAATTCCACCAGTCGGCTACGAGAATTCCACAGATGAGGCTGGGTTAAAGGTCTCTCACGAAATTGGTCTGCTTCTTATTGATATCTATTTTCAACGGCACTACCAGTCGCATCTTCTACTAGATAAGCAATCCCTGACCACCAAGTACCTGGCCGGTTACGTGCCTGCATATCTGATCAAAGCCATTTTCGCATTGGCTACGATGTAAGTACTGCCTTGTGCCTTTTGCCTTGTTATTTTCTCCATTCCCCTATCCTCCCTACCAATGTGCATGCGGCTGACAGATTCATCTCTTCCTTAGTTTCTTGGGCACGTCTGACGATACCACGATAGCAGACGAAATTACAGGAGAAGACGCGTCGAGTCCAAACTGGGCCACGTTCGGGGAGACATGTGCTCAGCAAGCTAGCCGAGATGCCCTAGCAGGGGCTGATATGCCTTGTTTAGAGCGCTTGCAGGCTTGCCAGATTCTTGCCATTTACTGGTTCTCGAGGTCGCAAAGTACAAGGACCAACATACACACAGGTAAATACAAACCAGGAAGGAATTGTGCAACACTTGCTTTCTACTAGAAATGATACTAATGTTCACTTCTCATCTCTCTATAGCAATCGCTCAGAGAACCTCTTGTCTGCTCCGAGATGACCAACTTCAAGAGGACAAGAGCCCATCCCATGGTTCCGTTTCCAGCCCGGAATCCGATGTCGGTCCAAAAAAGATATATTATTGGGCGTGTTGGTTGACAAGATGCGTCAGTCAACTCAACGCTCATTTTGAGGGAAGCTGTTGGGATGATGTTGTTGGCAGGGCTTTGCCTGATGATATTCATGATGCCCAACCAACTGGCACTTCAGGTCCATTGGTTGTTATTGATAAAGATGGACAGGTATCAACCAAGGCCACGGGTGACGGGCCAATTATTTTGGGATTCTCTCAATCCTTAATTCTAATCCACGGTCTATGGTAACATTCCTTTTTAGACTTCATATTTGATATCTGTTCAGCTAACCAGTTATCAGGTGGGAGGTACAGGATTTCGTCAGAAAACTACAAAGACGGACCATACAGTCAGCTACTGCGGTATCAACCCTATACCTATTGGAAAAGAAAATCCAAGACAGTTTTTCGATCATGAGGGACGATCTCAAATACTCTGACCAAAGCTCGCTTTCGCCCACCCCTCACAAAGCGTATCGCGCATTTTGTCTCTCATATCTCTACTATTCTTGTCTATGCACTTTGCACTCCTCTATTGTACCCATACTATCCTGTATCCCTTGGCCATCCCATTTTCCACCCAGGGTCGCGCAGCTCTCTGCCAGCGAAGCTTTACGACACGCTGACCATATGAAGACCATGGCCTCGCACCTCCTCTCGCAAAAGCCTGAATTTTCTATGCTCTGGCCTTTAATAGGACACGCAGCATCGGCTTGTGCAATAATTCAAATACGAGCAACTCTTGCCATGCGTTCAAATGGCCGAGCTCATGCTGAACAAGTGGAAGTGCACCACCGGATTGTTAGTGGTCTCGCAAGGTTCTGGATGCCTTTACGACCTATTGTAAGGAACATATTCTGATAGAGTCTGACAAAGTCGCTGATCTTCTTCTG
The DNA here is from genome assembly GCA_001879505.1 of Calonectria pseudoreteaudii. NCBI lineage: Eukaryota > Fungi > Ascomycota > Sordariomycetes > Hypocreales > Nectriaceae > Calonectria > Calonectria pseudoreteaudii. The sequence continues at coordinate 356,196 of KV875250.1, read as the reverse complement.
GCAGTCTTCCAAGATTGAGGGCATGTGGGCGTACGCTGCTGCTACCATTGTCCCAATTAGCCCGGAATCCATGATTGGACTAGATACCTCGGACTCAGTAAATGTTCCGAAAGATTTTGCATGCCTTCCCATCGAGTCGCTTGAAAAGACAAGCCTCCCTTTCAAGCAAGATATATATACCTATGTGGCCAACGATGATAGTGAAAAAGCCACAGATAAGAACTCCACTGACCTGAACAACGCACAAGATAAAATTGATAGTAGCACGACTCTTCCTCAGGATCATCAGCCTTTCAAAGATGGCGAAGGGAGTTCCAATACTATGACAGCTTCACTGCAACATACTCACCAACACTATAACCAATTTAACCAGGGACAAGATCTACAACTGGATTGGGAATCATTCTCATGGGATACAGATATAGTATCTTTTATGGATGTGTTGTACTAGAATTTTAGAATAATTATTTATGTCTGGTTGACCAAGGTCTCCCCTGAAAACCCAGAGCCGCAAAGGTTACAGATACAATTTTACTCAATAACCCTGTTTGGTATTTATATAATATGCTATCACACTCTCAACCCTTTCGTCTTTGAGGCAGCTTTCTTTTTTTTTGCTCTTATGTGCGTAAAAGCGTCTAGTCATCCAGGAAGATCATCCATACTCTATTCTACCTGTTGCAGAAAGAGAAAGGGCTCAGTAATAAAACGGGCCCAGACACAGGCCAACGAATACAGCCCTTGTCGGAATAAGTTAGCTTCGACTGGGGGACGACGTCAAGCTTCCTTGCCCTCACTTTCTTTTATAGCACACTGGGGCATTTATGGCAATCTTCCACGAACTCACCAAGAATAATCCAAACAAACCCTAACACCACAACCTTTTTGTGGAGATCAAACCCTAACTTAATTACAAGGGCCTCAATTTTTACGTTACGAATAGGTGTAAGCCATAATAGTCCAGCAGACTCAATGAATGCACTTTGGCCGAATCCGACGAGTGCCACCAAAGTCTGCCATGCTCTAGGGTAGGCTCTTGCGTGACTTGGCCTGATCTCAAACGCGGAACACTAAGTTATGCGGCAAAAGTCCTGCGCTTATTCATGACGACGTTAAGATCAATAATAATGTGATGGGGTGTGTTAATCTTTTTGTTCTTAAGATGGGCTGGCCTGGTCAGTCGCAACACGCGTCTCTGTGCAGAGCCGCATTATCAATTCCACATCAGTCCCATAAATGAGATCAACAAGAAAGGTTCGAAAAAAGAGGATTCCAAGCCTTCTTTCTTTAGATACCATTTTTTATATACGTTCATCCTCGTCCGAAATCCACTGTCCTCGACCATTGTTGCTGGAAGTTCGTTTATACTCCATGCCAGATAGAGTCCGTCCTTATCGCTCATCACGTGGCTCCAATATGTGCAAGAGATGCAAACAAGATGTTGGATTAATTTTCGACCTTGATAGAGAAGACTGGGTTACTTTAGTGATTCTGATTTTCACAGTTGATGACATGACTAGGATTGAACCGGATCGTCAGGGTTAATGCCAGAGGGGCCAGCGCGCGGCATGGTCTAAGCAATAGGGAAAGAACACAAAAGACCTGCCCACCTAGTGATAGACAGACTTTTAGACATATCAAACGATGATTCAGGGCTTTAATGGTGGTCTCAGGTCATCAGAGGCTTAGTGCAGGGTGACGGATTGTATCAAAGCATCGGACTAATTCTTTGGCGCGCGATCTGGGCTGTGGCCCGGATCCAACACCCGGTATCACTACGGGATGTAGAAAATGCGGCCAGTCACAGCGAGGCTTGCTGTTGTAAGATGACCGTGCGAATCGGTTGTGCAATGCTTCTGGCCCTTGGGTTGTCTGTGGATAAGGGCATCTTGTTATCACCTACAATGACAGAGGTGGAGGCCAAGGCGATATACAGCTAATTTTCCAGGCTCTGTGGACTTCAATACCCAATTGCTGACAGCAACCAAACCATAGATGACCATGTGTGTGAGAGGTATGAGGGCGGTGAATTTACAGGTTCAATAGCAGGCTCCAAAGCAATCACCCAATTGCCCACTGAGATGCACCTCTTTGTTTGTGCTGGGGAATTGGATGAACTACATGATGAAATGGAAGTTTGGTGGAGATTGAGGTGTTTGAGAGAAAACTTCAAGGGGAGAAGGTCAATGACCTTGTGTCAAGAGATCTGGCTACTGAGAAAAAATGAATCATGAACAGCCGAATAGACACCGGAGGGTTTTACGACGGAGAAAAAAGAAAGGCGAAGGGGGCCAGAGTGTACTATAACGAATCCAGAAACCTGTTCGGGACATGAAACAGCCATCCCATTTGAATGTGTCCTACCACATGCAGCCTAAGCCTGACGGGGCATGGGGCGATGCACTCATCATCAATAGCGGATTTAGTGCGTCCTTTGGGCTAATTAATTACACGTGCGTGCCGAAGCAGCCTCGATTTCCCCGCCCCCTAGCGTACTTGCAAGGCTCCAGATCTTAGCCATCACAAAAACAACATCGAGATATGGCTGGCTAGCTACGAAATTCGTCATCACTCTACCTCTCCTTTCTAATATTCACAGAAGCCTTCTTAAGAAATCCCCCCAAAACCTCACAATTCATCTCCATCGACTGCACCGAGCGCTTTTCTTTTTTACCATATTGCAATCGTCAACGCTCGAGCCCCATCTTAAGTCAGCTTTGACCAACTGCGGTCATAGCACCTAGCACTTTGCTGCGCATGGAAGTTTAAGAAGATAAAAGGAACTTTGTGCTTTTCGGCCAAATCTGTGGTTTTTCCGAAGTCATCGTTCCATGGATCGGACACGCACGGCTTGTCGCTTGGTGGATTGTGATTTTGATCATCGTTCAGAATGAGAAGAAGCTGGAGACGAAAAGAAAAGTGCAAAGAAGAAAAAAACAGGGGGGAGGGGGGATCGTATCTTGCATCGCGATCAAATTGGTTCGTTACACGAACTTGGCTTCCGAGGGAGACATTCGGGTACGCGGGTTCGGCCGAGCGAGTTTAGTGCCGTCAACGGTCTGCTTAGGAGTTTCATTTCCAAGGCTATTGCTGCCCTGATCCTTGTCATGTACTAGGATACCAATCTAATTATCCCCATGTTTGACGCACGGCCGCTCATAAGATCCCATGCTGCCCCAACTCCTTTGGCTGACAGTAACAATGTCTGTGCCTGACATTCTGGACTGTGGCACTGACTGATGTCTTATTCTTTGTCCTTTTCTTAAGCCCATGCATGTCTCGAGCTCGAGGAATTTTTGACAGCCGCTCTTTTTTTCTTGCACTTGTTGGTTTCTGCGTAGCCTGCGTGATATTTTGATATGATTTCAACAACATAGGCAGGCCCTAACAACTCTGTTTGCCGAGACGACTTCATGCTCGGTGAATCAGTTCTCTTCTTCTTCTCGCTCTCTTCGTCTTCAAACTTCATTCCACTCCTTGACTGGCATCATGTCCATTACCCAGCCTCGCGGCATCAAAAGCCATTGGCGTGCATGGCTCTCGCTTTGGTGCATGGCAAAAAGTCCCGATGACGACGAGCCTTGCAAACCACCTTCACCCGTCGATATTTCCGTCAGCGGCCAGAGTGAATCAACGGTTGTGGGGAAATCGAAATCAAATCAGTTGCGTATCAGAGTAGACAAGGAACTCACTTCGCAATTCGATACGATTGAAATCCGACTTCAATCGGCCCGCCCTTCAACAGCGCCCCTCAGAATGGAGAGCGACCTGACCAATGGGTTCGCATCAAACAACAAACGTTCAGCGTCCACTCGTTCCAAGTCCATTGCGAGTCTGTCACCGCTTGAGCCTTGCGTTACAAAACCCAACCAAGTCGATCTTGAATCATCATTTCATGAGCCCGGTCCAATCCTTCCCCCAGATCAACTTCGGTTACTGGAGTCATCTCAACCGTGTCCACCTGAAAGGAAGGTTTCAAAGCGTGGATCTCGGTTTACATCGGAAGCCCTAATAGAATACCATGTGCCGGCTGACTTCCAAACGGACAATGAAGAGGGGGCTGCAAGCAACGATCTTGAATCGCTCACCAAGAGTCCAAAAGCAAGGCCGAGAAAAAAGCCCCCGTTGTCTGGGTCACTGGTGAGATGGAACAATATGAATTTGCCCACATCACCAGCTGCAACCAAATCGCCAGCTACAACTAAATCACCAGCGGCGATCAAATCGCCAGCGACGACCAAATCGCCACCTGATTTCCCGACTTTCGAGTACGAACGGGAGTTCTCGCCCATGTCCTTTCATTTTCCGCGCAAATCGCTTGGGGAAAACACGCCTAGATCCAATCACGCGCTTCACAAGAACAAATCTTGTCCATCTCTGCGACCTATTTGTATCGACCGGATCACATCAGACATGCCGCCATTATCGCCTCCTCTAACTACCATGCTTCGTCCCCCGCCTCAGAGAAAGCCGGCGAGCCGGCCATCTACTCGGGGCTCTACTAAGTCCGTGGCCAGCATTGACAGTCCAAAGGACTCGTTGATACTCGACTTTTGCCCTTCTGTTGCAAATTACGCGACCTCCCGGAGCGTTTTGGAGACCCCACCACATGACCGCCCTTACAGCTATTGCTTGACCACCACATCCAACGACTGGTTCGCAATTGATGATGTCAACCCATCATCCCGACTACCGAGAAAAGCGCCAATGATTAACGACGATAAGGATGAGGCTTCTCAAATATTCGTCTCGGACAGAACACCCAGGACCTTTTTGCTCGGGTGAGTTGAGAGTTCAAAGTGGAGAGGTCTCTGCGTGCGTTTGTATTCTTCTACGTTTGTGACATCGTGTACGAGTATTGATTCTCAGCCCGCAATTACCATTTTTTGTACATATATATTAGAGTATATAGTTAGTTATCCTATGACCACAGAGAATTAAATGTCTTCAAAAAGCCTAGAGAGTGATCAAACCCACAATGCCTGATACAATCTGTCTTGCGCAAGTAAACACGGTCGTGCACGGTAGTTATTTCTGGTATAAAATAATTGCTCCACAGTAATGAAGATCTCTGCAAAGAATGTCAGCAGAAAAGGTGATCGGCGTGACGATCCATTGACCAATTCGTAAGCAACATTCGGTCCTTCAAAAATAGGGCCCCATCAAGCACAGATGCAGTTAAAATGGCAGAATTACCTGTGCGGTGATTTACCCGAGATGTGCACTGCACTGCGCAGGAACGTTTTGAGATCACGGCTTCTGCTTCAACTGTCAAAGGCAGCCTGATCCCTACATGTACACCATCTGCACATGGACCATGTGATAAGCAAGTGCAAGGATGGGGATCGCGGTGAAAAGCGATTTTTTTCCAAAATGCAAGAAAATAAAATACAATAAAGTGCAAGAGATAGAAAGAAGAAATCCATTGGCGCTTGTGGTTACAGCAGTGATGATCATCCTGCCATATAGCGACGTCCTTTCATGCACATGAGTTTCAGCATTGGTTCCAGTCAATGTGGAACCCACCCACAGACTTGCTTGGCTAAATTTAACATTTCAACATTTAACTAGTCAGTTGGATTTGAACATGTCAAAAACTACGTTCAGCTCGTGTATTCGCACGTGTATTGTCCCCGCTCTCAGGTCGAAATGATATCCATTAATAGGATGAAATTCACCATGACATATAGCGATAGGGGTAGAATTCCTTGAATTGCTTGTCTTTTTCAATGCTCTACTAGAATGCAACCCCTTCCATTGCCAGTCCCAGTCACAGCCCCCAGAAATAGACATCTCATCTGCCTCCCAGTGTCTGGCGTTGACCCAAGTCTGTATGGTATGCTACTATATAGACATCAGTTCAAGTGACTCGAAGGGCATACATGCAACTTATCTTTTTTTTCGTGCAAGAAAATTAGCTTCTTACCATCCTGACTCTATACCTTCAAAAGTCCAACAAGGAAGCTAAGCAAAGCGCGAAACCTAGAGATGATGTGATTACCAATACAAGGTAGAAAAGGGATGTAACAGCCAGCCAGGAACAAAATGATGGCGAGGGGGGAAATAAGTTGCAAATACCGACCAGACAGGACTGGCTAATTAATTAGTAAATCAAGACTGACTAAAAGGGACGAAAGCAAACATCAGACGAAACTTCCAACAACGAAGGACTAAGAGGCGAAGCCGAAAATGAATGCCCACCATCCCGCCCTCGCGGCCTGAATTACTATGACAACAGTCAGCTAGACAAAAGAATGAGACGAACATACCAAAGCAAAAAGAGTCGCTGTTCAAGAAAACGGAAACGAAGGAAAGCGAGTGCCCACCATCCCGCCCTCGCGACCTGTATTGCTATAATGAGGGTCAGCGAAGGGAAAGGACAAACATACCAAAGTAAAGCCAGTCGTATGTGAGGAGGACAAAACTGAACGAAGTCGAACGAAAGCGAATGCCCACCATCCCGCCCTCGGGACCTAAATCCCTAGTAAAACAGTCAACTGACAAAAAGGACAGGTATATCAAACCAAAAACAGTCGCTAGCCAAGAAAACGGAAACGAACGAAGCCGAACGAAAACGAATGCCCACCATCCCACCCTCGCGACCTATGTTCCTAAACGAAAGTTAGCCAAAGAAAAGAACATGCAGAAGGGGGGTTCCAAGAATGGCGACAACGACGGAGCGAGCGACGAAGGGAACGATCACGAGGCAAATTACGGAGAAACCAGCGACATCGAAGTGGATCACGTGGTAATGAACGACGAAGGAAACGAAAAAAAATGAAACATCGAATTCGGTAGCGACAGGACGGCCTAATAATAAACTAAAACAAAACAAAAAAGCTCGCTGGAAAAAGGTCAATAGTATCAAAACACGCTGGGAAAATATGTTGACGCTGAAACAAGAGATGGAACAAGAGCAAAAACAAAACACACGCTAGAAACAAAAATGGGGAAAAACAAACACAAAAAACAAAAACAAGGGAAACAAAAGCAAGAAACAAAAAAACAAGAAACACAAAAGCAAGAAAAAGAAAAGGGAATGTGAAAAAGTGACAAGAAAAGACAGACTGGGGTAAGAGGGAAGTGGGAAAAGTGAAAGAGAGACTTGGGTAAGAGAAGAAAGGGAAGTGAATGAGTGACTGGGGTAAGAGAAGAGAAGGAAATGGGGAATGGGTAATGGGAAAAATGAAACGAGTGACAGAAACGAGTGACTGGGGAAGGGGAAGAAAAAGGAAAGAACTTAGACTTAACACCCTCCCACCACATCGAGTCGTCGATGTCGATACCGTCGCCGTACACGTTGCCGATTCCCGTACCCGCCACGCCTCGTTCGGTCACCCGTGTTCGACTTCGATACCGTCATCGTCGACGTCGATGCCCATACCCGCCACACCCTCGTTCGGTCGGTCGTTCGCTGGTTGACGCCGTCGCCGATGCCCATACCCGCCACGCCTCGTTCGGTCGTACGTCGCCAACACAGTCGTTCGCCGCCGTGTCCCATACCCGCCCACCCTCGAGGACCTGAAGACTTGACCTAGATCAAGTCTATCAAGTCAGCAATCTTCTTCCTGCTAAACAGGGGAGCATGGCCCGGGTTCCAGCTAGGGTGAGGGGCGAGGGGGCAGGAGGGGAGGGTCTGGAGGGAGGGAGGGGGAACGGAGCGGAAGGAGTCGATGGAGGGGGAGGGGGGGGAAGGAGAAGAGAAAAGGCGACGCGCGAGGCGCCGCAGGCCCAAACGGGCACGAGATAACTGCCAGCTCAGAGAGCTGGCCACACGAGAGATGACTGCACCCATTGTCGAGAAATGGGGCGAAAGCGTGGTAATTTTGGTGTTAACAACCGACTCTGTGTGGTATGTAAGAAGGATGGAGAGAAACCAAGAAATCCAGAAGAGCAGAAAATCGGAGGGATAGATATAGACGTTTGGTGCATTCGCCATCACCCATGCATTACCTCATCTCCGATACCTTGATGCGTCCCTGATGGAATTAAGCTTAACCAAACCTCTGGGTCCATGGTTTGTTCCATTTTCTCATGTCCTGGTTGGCTGGAATTTTACACGTCTGCCTTGCCACGAAAGTCAAATCGACGTCTTGCTCCATTTTCTGGTTTTCTGGTTGGCTGGAAATTCCACAAGTATGAAGAAAAAAGAAAATGCGTATTGTTTCATCTTGTCTCTTTTTCACGTCCACGCCCTCGCCCACACCCCGTCCTCAACCTCGTTCTCGTACTTGACCACGTCCTTGTCAACGTCCACACCCCTCTCCCACACCCTCGTCCCCGTCCCCGTCCTCGTCCTCGTCCTCGTCCTCCAAGTCCATGCCACACCTGGCTCCCACTCGTCTGGCCAGTTCCCGTCTTTCTCAGTCCCAGGCACCGACTCCATCCCAGTTCATCCCAACGTCTTACCACTACCATACATGTGCTCGAGTAAAAAAAGGAAGACTGTGTCTACACTATCACTGCAGTGTTGCCATTAACTTGTTACAAAATCCCAGTTCCAAGTCTGCCACCATATCGCTCAGTCAACCCAAATATACCAATGGAACAGAGCATTTCTGTATGTTTATACCATCCGACTCAGTTGCAGACTCAGTCTCAGTCTCAGTCTCAGTTGAGGGTCAATCGCTCTGAGAATTTCTCTTTTTTCTGGTTGGCTGAAAAATGTCCCACTTGACCTGGAAAATCAGAATAAATTTGACCAATGAGAAACAGGAACAGACGGTGTCTTATTTTCCAAGTCAAAATTCGATGCACGTGCACTTCAGCGTCCCTGTTTGTTTCTCAGCGTCACCGTTCGCCTTGCGCATTCTCTACATGTCTTTTACAGTGTGCCAGCACGTGATACGAAACGGATCCAAAATGCCAAGGGCCCAGTGACGTCAACGCCTGGTGCTCGCAGTTCCCACTTGTGAAAGATAATGGGGAAGATGATGGGAAATGTGATGGCAAGTAGGATAAGGAACACTAAGGAAATTCACAGTAAATTTTTTCTTAAAAAAAATTGTTATTAGTTTTTGAGGCAATGGTGCATTTTTTCTTGTGCTTCATCTATCCCATGGGTGGTTTGTCAAGCGGGACTTAGATGTTGTTGCAAAAATCGAGTGATCGTCGAGTGTGAGCTGGAAACTCACGCCTCTTTCACCACATGTTGAAACGAAGTGACTGGAATACAGGAGGTGTTTCTCTTAAATGAGGAAAATCACTAAAATTTTTGTACTTAGTTAAAATTATCCCTCTCAATGAAAAGTTAGCACCTCTTGAACGATCATAGCCCTTGGTTCCATTTATTTCGCTTCACTACCCCACCTCGCCTTAGCCCTGTCGCGCAATGGCAGTGAAACCACACAGCCACACAAGGCCCTACCAGCCGCCCCTACGGGCAACTGTGGCGGTGCACTACGTCCAACGAGGAGTGACCTGCCTCTCTCCCACATCAACACAAGAATTGGTGCCGTCTTGTCCGCCCATCTCTTCTACGACTCAGTTTTCCCCTCGAAGCCTGGCATGTGGCTTTCCGAAGAATTTCTCGATTCTCTATCCGCATGCCAGTCGTAATGCACTTCTCTTTGCCGCGACCGCTGACGAATCGACGCCTTTTGGCGGCTTCCTCGTCGACCACGATGCCTTTCATCATCTTCCGTTGCCCTCACTTTGCTTTCCATCCGACCATCCACCCCGCGCGGCCAATATGGTGCCACGTCGTTGATCCCGTCGGCTCAAATGCATGTCCCGACCAGAGTTACCCCCTCACGCCGACCCACCGCAGAGACCCTTGGCGGACCGAGACTCGCCAGACTATGCTTACACGCAGCCGAGTGCATTATGTATTCAGTGATATTACACCTAAGTAGTCAAACCTCGCCCAACTCGCTACAACACAAGCGAAAACTTCTTTTGTACATGATCCGCGAGAGCCCAGCCATACGACCAAGACAGCCCGCTGATGCCTGGTTCAGGATCTTGACGTGTCACGATTGGTTCTATTTGTGATTTCCGCTTCGCCCCGATCTTGCAGATTGCTTAGCTGAGTTCTTGGCACTGGTTCCCACCTCCATTTGACCTGTTTGATGTCGATGGGCTTTCGGTTGGAGTTTGTTGCAGTCTTTGCGTCCGACTGCGGCCCCACCACGTCGTTGTGCCGCCTGTGAAAACCACTGCGGGAATGGCAACGAATCCGCATAACAACCCAATAGTCCATGTCTCTGTCTTCCACCCTGCAGCCTTCTGAACCCAACCTCCCCACAGGGGACCAACGGTGGCGCCGATAGAATAGGCCGCTGACCATAGCCCATTTGCTTGCGCAATTGCGCTCTTGGTCCTGGATGAACCGGGCCCATGCTTTTGTTCGTCCAGAACAATGCAACCTACCTCAGACATATATACAGGAACAGTGGCGGCTAACGCAGCGCCAACTAGCGCGAGCAAGACAATCAAGAGGATCTTTTGGTTCAATGAATCATTCTCAACAAATCGCAAGCAAATTAAAGACGGGCAGCTGATGAGGAAACCAGCTGTGCCAATAAATCTCCCTCCATGCTTGTCTACCAACCGACCGATCAGTGGTTGGATAAATGCAGGAAGAGCCAATGCCAGGTACAAAAGGCCAGTTTGCATCGAGTTAAACCCGAACACCTGTTCGGCATAGACTGGCAGTCCTCCATCAAATGAGGTCAAGGCAATGCCAGAGCATATTGTGGCAAACAAGGCAAAACTGAATCTCGGAGATTTCCACATAGAAAATATTGCTGGAAAGCGTCTCTTCTCCTTCTCATGTTGAGAGAACTGACTGTGCGAGGGTGCGTGGTCGTTACTGGCCATCTCGTTTGCATTTGGACCTTGTTCGTCAACCGTTTCCGACGTTTCAATGTCGCTTGCCGCGTCAGTCACGGGTTTTGGTACGCGTCTATCCTCAACCATGATCAAACGAAGAGCGAGATCAAGCCCGATTAGTGCAAGGCACATGGACCAGACGGCGTAGTGCCCTTTGGCGTGATAGACGACACCGCCGAGGACAGGGCCAACGAGAAAGCCACAGGTGATGCTGAGCCCTATGTAACTCAGCGACGAGGCGATATGATCCTCGGGGACAGAGTCTAGGACGAGGGCTAGGCTAATTGTCCACACAAACCCACCCGAACCACCTCCCAGAGCCACACCGACAAGATACACTGCCAGAGAAGATGCAGACATGATGAGGGCAAGTCCGACTGACTGCAGTAGGACGGCGCCAATGAATAGCGGCCGTCGTTTATCGCTCATATCAGACAAGACGCCCGCAATGGCTGTTGTGGGGGGTTTCTCAGCTATCAAGTGCAGGCGGCGGAGGAATCGTACTTACGGCTGAAAATGACCGTGAAGCCAGAATAAAGTGCTGGAATTGCGGGAACCCATATTTCAACTGGAAATAGTCATTAGCGGTCTTGCGACGACGCGGTTGAAAAGGGGAGTTGGTTTGGTAGACACCTTGATCCTCATCGACACCCAGGCGACCGGGTAACTCGTATGGCAGCGTGGGTGGTAATATTCCGTAAAAGAAAACATCGGAGAAGACAGCTACACAGCATGATACCAATACCAAGCGGCTGTGCCCTCGGATGGATTCTATCCACTGCATATTCATCTTGTTTCCTGGATGAATGCAATCGCCGGGCCACACCAAAGAAGGAAGAAAGAATCGGAGAAAAAGAATTGCAACCCCAAATGTACTTGATTGGTTTGGTGCGTAGAGACTAGAGAAAGGAACAATCTAAATCTTTCTTTTCCAGGGGGAGTTATATAGATTCTGGGCCATGGCATTTGGGACAGACTTGACGCCATATTCATCCTCTTCTCTCGGTAATTTGCATTGGCCTCGTGCCTATTTGCAAGCTTTGTCACCTCGCAACCCGTCCAGACTAGATGTGTGATGCCGTTGTCTCAGCAAAAGGTCCGACCTGCACAAGCTTAGTCAAATAACTATCACTATCACTAGTCGCTGTGGAGTCGGGCTAGTCCCAGAGGAGGGAACTTATCCAAACAAACTTAGGCTCGCTAACGCCCACAACATACACGGCTCGGAGTGTGATAGCGGATAAATACTTCCCGCTAGTCAACTAGGCAGGGGGACGGACACAACGCAAGCGGGCTGAGATGGATGCGGATCCTGTTCAGGCGTCTGTCATGTTTCTGCTTGCGCGGCAAGCCGAACCGGAGAAAATCTTTTAGTGCATCTTGATTGAGCCGTGTGGGAGGTACGATTGTCGTTGTCGGATTGTGTGATGGAAAGTCCTAGACGACTGACCCCCTTAGGAACTTGCGAAATTCATCATCCACGGAGTGGAGGCCAAAGCATCGGCATAAACGTGTAGCAAACCAATCAAAAAAAAAATTGTAATCAGAAGCTCAAAACACACGGGAACAGGCAAAAAAAAAACAGCTCCACAGCATGGATGAGTTTCGTGAGTTTTTGCAGTACATTCCTGGTGTCATTTGCAACAGTGTTGGTGGTACCTGAATGATTAGTGCAACGCCACCAGGGGGGCTAGTTTCACAGAGCCATAAAAACCCCGAATGACTACTCCTTTAATTGTTCACAGAAAAGGAATGCTCTTTCAACTCTCCTTTCAACAGCACCGTGTGATCAAACCTGCGCGTTATAACAGGATCCGCTATATTCTTTGGGGGTCATTATATTCCTAACTCGCCGGTTCAAAAAATAAAAAAACTTTCTTCTCTTTTTTAAATAAATTCGTTTGATGGAATAGTACACGCTAAAATGCTATCTCGGGCTGCCCATGAACCTGCTGGCTCTCCTCTCGCGCCACTCTCTCATCTGAATGACTGGTGATCGAAGGACGTCTGTGGCGGTGGTGTGGTGCTGCGCGACGTCGCCTTCCAGCCCAAAGCCGTGCTTTGTCTCCCCGGACATGTCCTGCACCATGCCGAATCCAATCTTGACCTTTTTCACGTTGCCGTCATCGTCCCACCCGACATTGTTGAGGCTGTGGCCCCGCGTCACCGCGACAATGGACGAAAACCTCGTGTCCCGGTACACGCGCTCGTGGCGCATGGCGCTGATGCCGAGAACCACCGCAATCACGGCCAAGAGGATGGCGATGCTGTACACGAGCCACAGGTCGCGCTTGTGGTACTGGTAGGCGTTGATTGTCCGAAACCGCGTGCAGGGGTAGCGCGAGCGGTTGTAGCCGTAGCTCATGTCTTGACCTGCCATCTTGGTTGGGTCGTAGGCCCACGACACGGCGGCGAATTGGGGATTCGACATGAGCGACAGCACAATCTCCTCGTATAGAGTCTCGACGCCCTTGGCAAGGTCCTTGACGGCAAAGTAGTTTGGCTTTTCAATCAGCCGCGTGATGAGGGCATCGGTGTTGGAGGACTTGTACGCGTAGGCAATGGTTCCGTTGAGTGTGTTTCGCAGCTGTCTCCCCACCGAGTGGTAAGCGGCAACCTTTCGATACTTTTCCCAGTCTATCGGAAACACATAGTTGCTCTCGGGCGTCGCTGTCGTGTTGTCCATCAGGCCATCGTTGCCGCTCGAGGTTGTATTTGGGAGGAACCGCGTGTCTATAATCAGCGAAGTATTCTCGCGTTTTGTAACTCTGGCATTTAGATTCCCGTTTTGGTATGTCATGTTGACGGTGTAATTCGTCACGTAATGTTGGCAGCCGAGGATATTCGCCACGAACGTCTCATTCCAGCCCTTGGCCGTGTTGTCTGCGGGGAGATCGGTCGCATTCGCCTTGTTAGTCAGGCTGGTGTAGCCAATCCACAACAAAGGCTCCGTTCTGAAGGCTCCCAGATTCTTTGGATACGGTGGAGCTGTTTTTGGCATCCCGCCAATTTCAACATCCTTCAGTTGCTGCCCATAGTCGCCTGCATCAAGCTTCGCATAGTACTGGTACGGTCCATTCGGCACGAGGAGGCTGGTGTTGAACGGCGACTCTGCGCCCCCAAGCTTTTTAATCGTATCACCACCATTGGAGTTTAGAAGCTCGCATTTATAGCCGGGCCCAGTAAATTCGATTTCGAAAGAGCAATTCCACCCGGATCCGCAGACAATATCTTCAACGCCCTGTTGCCACACTGCGCCACCAAGATATTTGCTTCTCATGGCAACTTGCTGGAACTGCAGGCTGGTTTCGGTGAAGTAATCAAATGCCGTCGAGTTCATTTTAAGGGGTTCTGTAGCTGAGGCGACGACAGTTGAATTCCAAGTAGATACTGATAGTTGATAATATCCATCCTGGGTTTTAAGCGGGGCACGCCAATAGCTCGATACCTCGTGGTCGAAGTTGAGGGTGTAAACGCCGGGACACGTAGTGTTTCGCCACTCCTTTTTGGGCTCAACCGAGAGTGTTTCCGATGTCAGGATGACTACTAGCGGGGTTGACCAAATGTACAATGCAAGGAACATTGCCACTTTGGCGCGCTTAAAGGCCTCGAGGTGAAACAGAGCTATCAGGTCTTCCGCAGCAGCAAACAATGAATCAACCACGCTCAGGGTAAGGATCTTATGACGAACAATCATCCACACGCGCTGGCGGTAGGCTAGAATAACGGCTGTGACAAGGCTCGTCTTTGCGAAGAAAGCCAATGCTGTCCCATATCGAAGCTTGCGCAGCTGCTTATCGGGCACTGTGCCATCAAGGCTTTCGTAGTAAAAATGGTGACCCAAAGCGAAAGCGATTCCACAGAACAAAAAGAATATCATGCTCCACGCAGGCGTCCAGCGCTCCTTGTACAGCCTAGAAACGCTCGACCACCATCCCGGTGGCCGTTTCTGGCGCGCTCTCGGTCGGTCTGGTCCTCCTCCATCGCCGGGGGGGTATTGGTTAAGAAGGGCCGCGTAGCTATTATCTCTTTGGGTGTAAAGCGGAGGGTTCTGCTGCAGCGGATCCCATATGTTGGGTGGCGATGGGTGTGCGGACTCGGTCGAGGGATTAGGGCTGAAACCGAAGAAGTTTTGGCTCGAGTAGGCTGAGCGGTTCGTATATGGTGTTTCTGGGTTCCTTGGCGAATTAAATGTATCTTGCGTTTCAGAATATGGATTTGGGCTCCCGTACACGGCCTGCGCTGGTTGCCAGTTTGTATTTCTAGCTTGTTGAGCCATTTTTTTTTTTTTTTTGCTTCTGGGGGTTGGCCGTGTTGGTGTCGATCGAGGCCACTGGCGCGCGACCGTCTTTCTGCCTTAAACTGCAGGGGGGGTCGAGAGGATCGAAAAATGAAGGTGATTGTCTGATTTCAGAGCAGGTGACCACGACTAAATTAACTTGCGCTACACAAGCGAAAACCAGACAGAAGACTTGGCTATAACGCGTCAGACCTTGAGCCGCAGCATCGGCTCGGGAGGGATATGTCCGTCCCCGACGGATGGTGTCGAGTTTTGCCGCATGCTCGCAGCACCAAATAGTCCTAAAAGATCGTCATCAATAAATGGGCTCCCGGGTGTGATACGATGACCAACCATATGATTGCCTGCAGGAGCTTGCCCAATCATGGCTTATGGTGGTCAGCCGTGTATGCAGTGTGGTTGCCACGTGTGTGCGTGAGGGATAAGAGAGCCCAGCAATTCCGGGTCGCCGACCAGAAACATTGTGTCCTAGTGAAATTTAGGCTAGCTGCTTACAGGTCCGTCTGACGACTGAGGATTCCTTCAGCCCTAGAAGGAAATGGAAGCCGGAATGAGGCGTTGGGCCGACGAGGTTCAGACGTGAGATGGGGGCCAAGAAAAGAAACCGTCAGGTCATGTCATGTCTCTTCTCTCTACACCAAAGACTTTTCATGTTCAGCTTCGAGATGGAAATAATTCAGAACTAATATTTCCTCTGAATAATTTCTGCTTATGGTAAGGGCTGGCGGCGATCTCCCATTGTGGGCCCCCATCGCCAGGAACACCTGGTCACACCCTGGGCTGAAATGGGCTCTCGAGCAAGACACTATGCTGACGGCTGCAGCTCCATGCAAAAGGTCAAATATTGAGACAATTTCGACCGATGTTCGTATGCGACCCCACCATAACGAGCTGACTCGCCCGAGGGGCCGACCGAGTTATGGACATTAACACGCATCTTGCAGCACGGTTTCAAACCAGTCTAAAACACTACCAATGATGCCACACATGAAATTTCAGAAGCCGCACCTCGAACTCAGCTTGATCGAATGTCTTGGCCCACGGACAGCAAGAACTCTTGGCAAAGTAAGCGAGTGCCAGCCTCTCGCGTAGCCATTCTCCGCTAGTACCGACACGTCGGGTTGCTATTCGATAAAACAAGACAAGCCACATCGTGTTGCATAGCAGTCTGCCTTGGGGGCAAAAATTCTCAAGCAGTGCCTAACAAATTTACGTAAGCCCGTAAGTGGCTGATATTGTGTTGTAGACTGACTTCTCAGTCAGATTTTGCCACTTGCCGAAGCCAATCGGCCCAGCCATCTAGGTCGGTCGAATCGACGCGACAAGGACTTTGGCAATTCTTTTGCATGATGACTGCATGCGATCGGGATGCACGACAGACAGCCTTTTCTCGGTGCTGGCAGCTCCAACACCATGTCTATAATTAATTTCAAGGAGATCTTGTCTCTTTTGAGGACTCACGCATAAGCCATTAAAAATAGTCAATCTATCTGCCGTCGTTTACTTCCTACCAGTCTTCTATTCGCTGTTGAAAATTATATGCTTTGGCGCGGAGACATATCATCACGCTAGTAGTTGAGCTAATCAGATTGAGTATCCTCATAACAGAAAATAAGGACCAGTAAAAAGTCTCAATGTATTGGATACTGTGGTCTATCGACGTCCTTTGAATCTTGGCCCTCTGGTCGCCGGAAGGGGGCTGAGCCAAAGATATTATTCGTTCCCATACAATCATCAGAACTGACGTTTGTATGTGCGCCACTGGCACAGCTGGACCAAATCGGTACAGGGAACTCGATACATTCACTCACCACTAATTGACTGACACGAGTTATTTGATGCTTAGAAGCCGCAAGAAAACCATAGTGGGGCATTCGAGTTTCACAAAGAACTCCAGTGAAAACGCCAGTAAACACCTAATCTTATGTATATTTATAAGCTAATATCTTGTCAATTGGTGACTCATACGGCAACAATCATTCAAATCTGGGATCGGCCCGCCAAGTGCTATTATGTCTGCATCACAGTCTAATCCGGGCAGATTATTGTATCTTCGCATACTATTTTGCTGTCTCAGACTCGTATAGTAATAATATGCTGGCAGACATATGGACATATCAAAGCTTGGACAATTCTGAAACAGTCAATCTCATAGAATCAAATACTCTTTTATTATTAACCGTAAACCGTCTAACTCTAAATCACGCTTCGCCGAATTCAAACTGCACAAAAGTTCTAATCGCTGACCTTGAGCACGTAGCGGCCCACGATTCTGTTCTCCTTCATCATGTCGAAGATCTCGGGGAGATCCTCGAGGTTGGCCAGCTTGAAGGGGGCCTTGACGTTGCCCTGGTGGAAGAACTGGATGGCCTCCTGGGCGTCCTGCCTGTTGCCGACGTAGGAGCCCTTGACGTTGATGCACCTCACCACGGCGTCGAAGACGGGCACTTGGTAGTTACCGCCTGCGGGCAGGCCGATGCACACAATGGTGCCGTTGGATCGCACGTACTGGATGGCCTGCTGGAATGGGCGGTCTGAGGCGGCGAGAAGGAGCACGGCGTGCGGGCCCAGGCCCTCGGATGTAGCGGCCTTGACATCGGCGACAATGTTGCGCGACGTGGTGAAGTCGATGTATTTGCTGGCCCCGAGCGCCAGGCAAGCCTCCCTCTTGGCGTCACCGCCGTCAATGGCGATGGGGTCCAGACCCATGGCCTTTGCGTACTGGATGGCGAGGTTTCCTAGACCGCCGCCGGCGCCGACAATGGCAACCGACTGGCCCGCCCAGGCGCCCGACACCTTGAGGCCCTTGTAGACGGTCACGCCGGCGCACAGGATGGGGGCCACGGCGGCCAGGTCGCAGTCCTTGGGGATGCGGGCAACGTGGGCCGCCTTGGCGACGGCGTACTGCTGGAAGGACCCGTCCACTGTGTATCCGGAGAGCTGGGCCTTGTTGCACAGGGGCTCCAGGGACTGGATGCAAAAGGAGCAGCCCAAGCACGATGAGTTGAGCCACTTGATGCCGGCGTGGTCGCCGATCTCGATATCCGAAACGTACTTTCCCTTGGCGACAACGACGCCTGCGCCTTCGTGGCCACCAACGACGGGCGTCTTGCGCTCAAGAGGCCAGTCGCCGTTCAGGGCATGCAGATCGGTGTGGCAGACACCTGAGTACTTGACGTTGACGAGGACTTCGTCATCGGCTGGTGTAGGGACGGGGATCTGCTTGTACTTCAACACTAAAACAAGGATTAGCACACCGAAATAGACAAACAGATGAAGAGTTGGGTTTGCACTCACCTCCAGTCTCCTCGACGACTTGAGCCCATTGCTCAGTGGGGATCTCGAATTCAGTCATGTTGATAGGTAGATGTGAATGTAGTTGCTGCTGTATGTCTATGACAATGGATGTTGTGATGATTCAATGCCATTTTGACGCAGCACTTACATACACTTATATACTATATGCACTTCTGCGTCTCCGATACTTTTTCCTCACTGTCACGCCAGCGCCGGCAACAGTATTCGGCCCATTTGGGAGCGGTATTCCACCCAGGGTGGATCCGCAAGATAGGGAGTCATGTTACTTTGGGGGGCGAACACGCAACTTTAAAACCCTGCACGGACCGATAAGATGGCGATCCATGTGATTTTGAGCCGCATGTTGGATGCTTGCCGAGCCAAGTCGCTCTATGCCGATGCGTGATTTGAGGTGTGAGAAGACCGGCTTTTGCGTCCCGCTGTCGCTGCGTCATCGCGCCGCAGGTCCTGCTCCCAATCGGTCGGTCGCATCTATTTTCGGGCCTGTCATATGTGACTCCTTCATTCACCACTTGTTCGCCATTATTTCGGCTTCTTTATTGAGCGAAGTTGAGTGCCATGTCCAGCAGCCTTGGGTCTATGATGCGCGCAGTGGTCTGACGGTGAAGCTCGGCGAACTCCTCAATGCAAAAAATTGCAGAGTTAGCAAGCTGATAGTGAATGCCTTCGAACAAAATCAAGACGTTGGGTCGGCAGATATCAACAGCATTGCAATCTAGATCAAAGATGCAAAACATGGCCAAGACCCTTTTGTCAGTTCCTTCCATGCAGCAATCCAGACGCACAGCAGTCCCACGGAACCGAGTCCGAACCGCGGCGTGCCCCTGTATTGACCCAAAATTTAGGCGTGGCCCACCGAAGCTCACCGAACATCAGCCTCCAACGGCTGTTGCGGCGGGCGCCGGACGGGCCGAAGAAACATGACAACGACGACCAGAGGCTGCGGTGCACAAAGTCCGCAACATCCTGGAATCGCGTGAGAGACGTGTCATGACGGATGAAGTATGTCATTTATTCCAAGCGTATTTGTCAAAAGCCCCTACCTGCTCAACTCCCTGTGATATCTCGCACACATTCCATGACTGACGAATTCCACACCCTGCCTCTTGTTATCTGACTTTTATTCCGCTAGGGCATCAGGTGGACGAGGTAGCCCACCCACCCGACCGGTGGGATTTATCCACGGTGTTCATCTCGCCGAATTTGAATCTTATCATCATATCATCCATCATATCATGATAAAAAAAACAAGCGAAGCTACTAGTTGCTAAACTATACCAACAAAACTCGCCATCCCGGCCGTCTCCGCTGCACTCCTCAATTTTAACCCTGAATTGATAATGCAGGCTAATTGATATCAGAATAAATGTTTTCTACACTGAACAGAATGTTTTATGTTGCAGTAAATTGCGGCAGCGGGATGTTACCAGTTCCTGCGTGATTTATCCACCATGAATGACACCAATGAAACTCAATCCGACGAACAAAATGCGCGACCCAATGCAAAACCCAAAAAACTAGCATCCTCGAAGACAATGCATCTCACAGTGACTAAACAAAAAAAATTAAAGCATTTGTTAATGCTCGCATGACATGGGACTGGTTTGATAAAACGCGGCAGAATGCACAGAACAGGTGCTTGGAAATATGAGAGAATGAGGAACGTGTGATGTCATCAACTCCACAACTGACGAACTCATCATGTGGATTGAGGCTGTGCGCCCTCAACTGTGCCTTGAGCAGCCGAATTGTGGCTGGGACTGTTTAGACGAGTATCGAAGCCGAACTTTTGCCGCCCCCGCAGCTTCAATTAGCTACCCTATATCATCATCGAGTGTTCCATTCAATGACCTATCAATCAATCGCGGCGTCCTTCCTTGCAAGGCGTTTTTGACCTTTCCCTCTTATCCCAAATAGCCTATGAGCCGAAATATCTTTTTTTCTAAAAGAACCGGCGAGATAATCCTCATAGGAGAGCGTAGAAAAGCTGACACCTGGCTCCCACATATTTAATGATTTCTATCTTCCTGACGGTTCTCAAGAGGGGAGTTTGTCAAAACTTCACAGGCACCTGTTATTTCATCTCGCAACCCTCCCGCTGTTTTCTGTGCGTGGTAAACTGTGTGCGTTTCCCGATGGCTTCTGCACATCTGGATTATGTTCATTTTATGGACTCCTCTACCTAGTGGTCTGAGCAAATCAGATAGACTTATTAAATGATTCATGTGCAACGTTCTGGCTCGGCGAGTCCTGCCGGTGTCCACTTTGATGGCTCTCGGCGTCCGAGATCAACTGGCTGATTTGACTGGTTTCAGCTATCTTAGGTCGTCCTCTCCACTTGAGACCAGCTATCCTATGCCGCCTGGTACATTTAGTCCGAAGAAGTGGTCGTAGAGGTGGAACTGATACAATAACGATTTGGATTGTGAGTTCTGCTCCTGCAAGAAGGACTAGATGGGTTCAATTAGCAATACGCCCGACAACTATATGTATGCAGCCTACGTCCTGTTCACATGTTGCGAAACTTGTTGTGGACTGCTGTGTGACTATATATCGAACAGTGCTGGCAATTATTGCCATTCCGCCAAGTAAAAATAGGCATATTAGCCCTACTTTGTCTCCCTTTGGCAATGTCTTCAATGTGGGAAGCATTCCAAATGGCAGCGCGAAAACTAAAAGGAGAAACATTATGACATTGCCAGGAATAAAGCAGAAGGTGGCAATTCTCACCAAGCAGCTCCGAAAATATGCCCAGTGACCAATTTATGGTCCATTGCCGTATGTCCGTTCCAATTAAACATTCATAGCTTCGATTCCTATCGGCACAATTGAGCAAGTCGCAGCAAGGGTTGGTGTGCATGACACTCACCAGTTTTCCGAGACGTTGACCCCACACCAAAACACATCCAAAAGCCCAGTAGTCAGAAATGCACATACACTATATGCTATCACAACAAAGAGGCCTCGCCGCAGCCGTGGCTCTGACATAGGAAACAGTTCATGATAGAACATGAGTAGGCTGAATCTAGGAAAATAAAAACTCAAATCAAAGACGATTCCAAGTAGGAAAAATAGCTGGTAGAAATGTTAATGATATACCCAACATAATTCCTGGCACTGCCGTGACTTACTCGGACAAACGTCTGGGTGTCATACATTTCTTCTGCATCGGCCCCAAGGGAGTACAGCCAAACGTCTTCGATAGCGAATGCAATGTAACTCAGTAAGCCCAACACAAGAAAGATTTCTGACGCCCAAAGCTTGGATTTTCTCATCTTGATGCGATATGTGATTCGAGCTGCAACAACAGTGAGGCATATTGCAACGAAAAACCATTCCACAGCCTATGCTGCATGGTTAGAGGCTTTTTTTCTTTTTTGAAAGGCCGTTGGGCGCCAAGACACGTACAAGATATTCTGGATAGCTAAGCATTGCTATCGACCGGGGTCGTTCGCAGGGCGAAGCTGGAACAAGTGGCTTTTGGCAGCCGGGTCGAAGTGGGCCACCGCCTTGACAATGGGACTAAGATGCGGCTTGTGGACGATGCTTCGATTTCTATAAGGTTATTGAAGCCTCCCTGTAGCGTCATATTCGACAGCCGAGTAGCAAAGGCCTTGCCTGGGCATGATTTGGAGAAAAATGAACAGAGCAAAGCTGGGTTGGAAATTCATGGCGATAGATCATGTGAGAATAGCTGAACCATATTTATTCCACATTGACCGGATAACGTTAGCTTGACAAATCTTGACACGATCACGATGCCCAAGATGGTATGAGTCCAGAACCCTATTTCGTTACTCTCCATGACATCGCATACCTGACGGCATTTTCATAGAATTTGTGATGAAAAGGATTTTCTGGAGTCTGCGTTGACTTACAATAGATGAAACAAGCATATGAAATCCTTGTAGCGGACCTTTCTTCTTTTTTTTTTTTGTTTTGGACCATGACTGCAGCCACAGTCTCCGAGTCTGTCACACTCCACACCGGTATGAACCTTTTCTTGACTCGATTGGATATGCGCTGGATAGTAAAGTTTGAATAAAAACCTAGAATGTTGTGGAGAGTGCAAACGTGTCAAGTCTCAACGATAAAAAGCACAGCGCCAAATTCATCGTTTTCCAATGTCGCTGTCGTTTCATCTTGGCGTGGTGTTTCCTGACCTGATAGACTTTTCTTGGATTCCCAGCGACAGAGGTCGTCAAATCAATTCTTTCTAGAAAACGATCCACGAATACTAGTCATGGCAGCATCGTGGGGATTTGCCCAAAGTTTCTCTTGAATTCTGGAGAAAATGACGGGTATGTGAATCTAAACCTGAAACGAGCGGCATTGGTTGCCACATTGAGTTCGTTGTGGCCAAGCTTGTGGCCCCAAGGGAGTAAACAATATGCTGCAGTCCTATAATGAAGTGAAAAGCTGACTTCGAGTGAAATACCTAGAACCCGACTTGGTCTCTATGCATTGCTCGTCGCATCGCTGAACATCGACGGCTTGACTCCTTTGGGGCGGGGCTTTTGTGATTTCATTTACAAATTGAGAGAAACTTTTGATCAAATGAATCGGAAGTTGGCTTTGCCAGCATGTGCGCAAATGGGTCAAGCACAAAGGTGTATATCAGTTAGCCAGTGGCTTTGTTGGCAAAAAGCGTATAGTAATAAAAAATACACATAAAATCAAGGAGATGGTGCCAGTGCCAACGTAGTGAAGACTGGTGAGTTTGCCGGGTTGAGCCCACGTGTTTTCATCACCTGAAAGTGAATGCCTAATAGCTAGCCATATGCTAGAATGAATTTAACCGATTAATGTCTGATGTGAAAACATATATATGTATTGTGAATCGGACTTGGATTTGATTGTCTTGGAATTGGACATACCGGTAGTCAATTCTACCGCCCAGTATGGACCAAGTGGAGCTAGGTTGGGCTTGGAATGTGTTGCACGACCATGCACTGGGAATTCAAATGGTGATTTAGTAAGAGTCACGTGGGATTGTGAATGATGTGGCGTGAAGGGGGAGGTGATTGCTTTCGTCCAAGGCCATTTTGTTTTGCATTTACTATGAATGTATGGTAGCCTAAGCCAGAACAGAATGTGAAAGATGGTTCCTAATGAATTGTGATGCCGGCAACTGTAGCTTGAGTTGAAGGACAGGGTGTTTTTAGGAGGAAAAAAACATCCCTGAATGTCTTACCTCCCTATTCTTTGGCGTTCTATACCCTCTTGAGTGCCTACCAAGTGCATATTTGTAAAGATTTAAAGGGATAATGTCTTAGAATGCAAGGGTGAATCTGATATATGTAGGCTATACTACACTTTGCCATCTCCACCGCCTCTACCGGGTTTTCTTGTCATCATAAACTACCTGCTCTGTCGGCTTATTTCCAATGAGGAGTTCAGCAATTATTTTCGCTGCATTATGCAATTCACATGTGGCTGCCTTGGTCCCCGTGACGCCGCAATGCTTTCAGGCCAGAGATGCCACCATCCTTTGCCCAACTGACGGGCTCTTCGAAGGGGTCAGCACGGGAGCGAGCGACGCCACCTCACAAGTCAACACGCCAATGGACTGCTACACCACATGTATGCGTGATTTTACGTGTTATACCTGGGAATACTCTGGCGGGGGAGACTGCAACCTTTACACAGATACTGTCGATAATGTTTACCGCAGCATGGGAGTTCCGACAGGGAATTACTTTGGATCATGGGACTGCGAACCCAAAGCAATAAGAACCTCACATAATTGTGGCGATTATACCAACCCCAATTATGGAACCGCAACCCAGAGTGCATATCGCACAGTTGAACCCGTTGGTGATTGCCGAGGGGCTTGTGCCAATGATGTGACTTGCAATTCCTGGGGGACGCAACTCACAAGTACCGGAATTCAATGCAACCTCTATCATCAAGAATTCAGTGACATTTTCCAACTGGCTCCGACTGAGGATATGTTTGGCTCATGGGACTGTGCGTCTCAACCACGGAGAACCAACAATTGCGACGACCTTCCCAAGGACAGCGGGTCAGATAATGCGAACACGAGGCAATATGAGGCTCTGCAAACTACCATCATCAACGATTGTTACACAGGTTGTTCTAGCGATCCTATTTGCAATGCTTGGTCTTACAGCTACGGTACATGTCGCTATTATCAATATCAAATCGAGAATGTTTACGAATCGGAGTTGGGAACGAATCCAATGACCCTCAGCACGTGGGATTGTCCGCCAAACAGGATATTCGCCGCATGTGCCAACAATCCCAACCTTGGAAGTGTCAGCGGCACGGTGGCTTATGCCACACAGCAGCAGGTGTCGGATAGCGTTGTATGCCAAAATCTGTGTTTCAATCAGCCCGTATGCCAAACCTGGGGTTACGATACGCGCCAAAAACTGTGCTCCTTTTACGGTGCGGGCTTTGGGGCCATATTCGAAGGAGCCCAAACCACCGTGTTGTACGGCTCATGGAATTGCGTGGCACCACCGAGGCCATGGAGCAACTGCGATGGCAACAACCCAGCACAAGTTTATACAGACATGAACTCGGCATACCTCATTTTCGGAGCTACTACCCCTTACGCGTGCTTTTCGGTCTGTACCAACGATGAAATTTGCTATACTTGGCTATTCTCAGAGGGCCAATGTGGCCTTTTCCATATCGCATTTAATAGCATGACGACAATGTCGCCCCCGTCTGACACCTTCATGGGCTCTTGGGAATGTCAACCTACAAGGAATTATCGAGACTGTTCCAATCTGCCGTCGGAAACGGGCCCTGCCCAAGGAAACGTTTCGCCTTACTCAACACTAGCTGGTCTTGATGTTGAAGGCTGTTTTCAGGCTTGCAACACAGACCCATCTTGCCAAACATGGGGGTTTTCTGATGTCAATTCCAATTCTTGTTTGGTGTTCTATCAAGCCCTTGAGACCGTGTCGCCAGATTCGGGTGGATCAGGCTATACTTTTTCTACATTTGATTGCCCGCCCTACCAGCCCTTGTAAATGAAGCTGCCTTCAGCTTGTACCAGTCCTCTTTTTTTCTCCTTTTCTTCTTGAATTTTCTTTTATTAATAATGATGTGTTTTTATGTTAGCTAATTGATTCAATAAGACATATCGTGCATGATCTTATCTCATGTTGTGGAAATTGCATCTCCAAATGGCAACTCGTGTACTTTTTCTGATATCATGTTCGGATCCATGGGCATACAAATAACTGGAACAACAAGTCTGTATGCCCACGCAAATCGGGCCGAGATGAACAAATGAAGTTCCTCTGGAGTTGAGTCTGAGACTGGCAGCTGCCAACAACGCCACCAACTCTAGACCGCTACTTTGTCCCGCCCTTGAAAGAGCGTCCGATATGTTTCGGATAAGACAAGGCCGAATAGCCTAGTCTATGTGGAAAGATCACCATATATATTGACAATGGGTGACAAATAACAAAAGAAATATTCTATGACAACAAGAAAGCATTTGCGTGATGGGAAAGCAATTTTTGATTGATAGAATTATGCAAATGAATACAAGAAAACAACGGGATCAGAGCGAAAATGATTCATGTTTCTCGTTTAACTTTTAGTCTGCTGCTTGGTGGAGCGGTTACCCAGAGGCTTTTGTTGCTCGTTAAAAAACTTTTGTCTAGTCTAGGCTTGGCGTTTTCACAAATGCCTTGACTGTTTTAATCTGAGCCTCAACCGTGTCCAGTCCTTTCTTGAAGTCACAAATGTTGCACGCATCGCTTGTTCCATCCATACCCTCTCCCGAGTAGATCTTACCGAGATACTTCCTCCCCTCCTCCTTGTCCTTCGACCCAAAGTAAGCCTGAAAAACGTGGACAACATTATCAATAAAATCCTGTTCGTTATTGTCCGCGGGTGCTGAAGCCATCAAGTCAACGGACTTGCCATCAAGTGCGTTTTCGAGTTTGGCAAATCGAGCCTGGAACCCGCAAAGGTTGCATTGTGGGCTGGTTCCATTCTCACCAGCTCCAGCGAACAGGGAGACGAACTCGGTCACCTCTGCCATCATGTCGTGATCAAGGTGATCCTTGAATAAATCCTCGTTGTGATGGATAGAAGTTTCGACCTGGTCAGCTGGCATGCTCTTCTGTTCAGAGCCTGTCGTGTGGCTGACGAGATTTTGAAGGTTGAGAAGGCGGGTTTCAAACCCACAAATGTTGCATGCAGGGTTGAGCCCATTGTAGTCAGCGCCAGAGAAGAGGGCCTTCAAGGCTGCCTTGCCGCCTGCGATGTCGCCTTTGGAGAAGGAGTCAAAAAGGTTGAAAAGTATCGCAACTGGGGGCCCAGATGTGGCTCGTGGTAGCACAGCAGAGGAAACATTGGCCACGAGGATGGTAGCCACGAATGTAAAAGAGAATTTCATATTGACTGAAAAGATTTGGGGTCGAAAATGAGCTTCAAAAGACGCTTTGGGGTGTTATCGAAGTGAAGCGATGAGAAAAGACTGCAATATCAGCAAGGGAAACCCTATTACTTATAGTCCTATCAACGCCTCATTGTGCTGGTCCCCTCACCGACAGCTGCGAGCTGAACGGCTGAATCCAAGACAACATCAGTTCTTCTGTGCATGTCTAAGCCTTACATCGGCGATTATGCTCAATATTATGCTTACCCACTCAACCACAAAGGCATTGTCTGTCACTTCTTGAAGCATTCAATATCGGGTCTCCTACCTCTCGTTTCTCATGCAATGCTTAGCCTTCTTTCACTGATTGAAATATAGCAATTTACTATAACTTATTGGTACATACAAACTAAACTATCATAAATCCACTCGACCCTGCAACTGCGGGGTAACGAATCTGGCAATGTTGTCTCAATACTAGCCACCCATGGGATCCTTGGCAAGTCATGTTCCAATCTTCGCGGGTTGTACTCGGCGAAATGCATCCTATAAGGACTTCTTTTGAATCAATGTGGACTTCTCAAACCAAGATTGGGCTTGTTTCTCTCCACTTTTGAATAGTAATCAAATTGTTTTCTCGCGTTGCAGTCAAATTACTACAGACCGCTCCATCGAGTCCGAGCACACGGCTTGCCCCGGACCGCTCCTGGAACAATGGACCTCAACTGTGATTTCAATTCTTCAATCGCATCCTAAGTACCTCTACGACACTTCAGCATCCAAATGATTAAAGGCCCGCAATTAGTACATACGCGATGCTGGTGGTACCAGGTGCAGCATTTGTTAGAAAATTCCATCACACCTTTGATTTCAATGAAGGAAATTACACCTGGAGTATTTAGATGTTTTATGGTGGAATAACCCCATCGGGTTAATTTGAAATGGTCTGCTCAAGTCTATCATAGGTCCCACCACCGGGTGAGGTTTTGTCTCGAGCTCCTCTGCGAACCCTCCGTGTCCGGTGTTTGAAGCATTTGCGCAGCTTTCTTTTCGTCATTTTCACCGCCCTGCTTATCTCGAATGTGAATCTCTCATCCAATTTGAACATTCCAATATCTATCCACACCGCTGGGAAAAACATTTTCGTTTCGTTCGTTTTGTCGTTTCGTCGTTTCGTTCGTGTTGGGGGCGTGTTGGAACCACTTGGGTTTCTATCGGGAATTGTAAGAAATGAAGTCTGATGGCCCGTCATTAGTCATCGTGATACAGTGTTTGAAGAGTTATCTTGTATCAGGAAATAGGCTCTTCAAATTAGATGTCCATTTACTTTTTTTCTTGAATCAAAACTCACCAATCCAGAGCCTGAATCCAGTCAAGCCCGCAGAAAAACAACTTTGGCGCGAAAAGTGCCTCTCAGTTTCATCTGATGAAATCAAGTCTGGCGTGGAAATATATTCAAATCCTGTCCTTTTCAATGGCGTAATAGGTGTTTGTGGTTGTCAATGAGTACCAGAGTGGGGATAAATCGCAAGTGATCGATTGACTTATCGCCTTTATCTGTGTGCATCTAGAATTGTTTCGGATTACAACGGTCCCAGAGAAGGATTTCTCTTCAAGTAAATAGCCGTTAGGGCAAAGTATATTCAAGCTATGATCATCAAATGTATCCACCTACTTCAATTTATGAAGGCTAAATCTTGTCTGATCATGCGCATCATCGACCCACACACTCTTTTCGAGTGTCCCGACACTTTGGCTGTATTAGGTTACACTAATTGCGTTGTTGCAATACTGCGAATGTAAAGGCTTTGACCTGAAAACATATCCATATCAAGAAAGCAACAAAGAAACCCGTGGTCAAATCAAGCTAGGTTCAGTAGCCCCCACCCAAAGGCAAACTTGAGAACAAAGACTTAACAAAGACTTTATTCTTCTTTTTGATCCATTTGCGTTTGGAGACTTGAAATAAAAAAGATTTAAATCTAGCTTTAAAAAAAAACAAGCTGGAGGCTCATGTTATGTGCTGGAAATGCTAGGTATCCTGCTGTTGTTAGCGGCAGCCGAAGGTTGCTGCTAGCAGAAGCGATTTACAGCCTGTAACCGTTGTAATAACTGCTGTTGACCACAGCTGGGTATTTTACCTGTTGCAGTGACTCCTGCAGACCTAGTCTTCCGGAGGGTTATTCCTTTAGTCTAACAGCTGTTGCAGACTGCTGTTGCTAACGGCCGTTGAAAACAGCGGCTCATCTGATCCTTGCTGTTGGCCGCAGCAGCTGAAATCAGGGTCTGATTTTTTTTCTTCGGGCTGGGCAGTCGCTGCAGCTTGCCGCGCTGCCGCTGCCTGTTTCAAATTGACAGGCCTAACCGACGGACCAGCCGCAGGCCTAACCGACCTAAGGCCTAACCGACCTAAGGACTAACCGACCTAAGGACTAACCGACCTAAGGACTAACCGACCTAAGGACTAACCGACCTACGGCTAGCTTGATCACCTGACCGTATAACAGACGTGCTGCCGCCGGACCCACCAACCTAACAGCTAGACCTGCTGTTGTTCCTGACCGCCGGACCATTTTTTGTTCCTGACCGCCGGACCTTTTTATTGTTCATAACCGCCGACCCTTTTATTGTTCCTGATCACCGGATCTACTACTGTTCTTAGCGGCCAAGCTGCTATAGATAGCCATTGAAGACCTCCCAAAGACCAGGATAGCTAGGGCCTGTCTCCTCGGGGTCTTGCCTAGCTTGAGGGTTGATGAGATGGATAAGATCTGCTCTTGTTGCGACCTATTAACCTAGCTGTTGCAGCCGCTGTTGCAAGCTGCCGTTGGAAGCTGCTGTTTGAAGCCTCCAACTCAGCTGCCACAACTGCCGTTGCAAGCAGCTGTTGTGATGACTGTTACAGCTGCTGTTCCTGGCTATTGGCCTAGCCTACTGTTTGAACCCAGGGTCATAGCTACAGCTACTGTTGTTAGCAGTCATTATCGCTACCGTCAGAAGCTACTGTTGGAAGCCTCTGACCTAGCTATTGTTATCAACAACTGCTGCTGCAAGCAGCTATCACAGCTGCCTTTCCGAAAACAAAAAACCGCATCATTTTTTATCCAACCCATTTGTACCCAGCCAATCTTACGCCATTGTTTGCACAAACACTCTATTCCCGTAGTAGTATTTAGAGTTCTTTGCTAGCCTATTACGAGTGGGCTCTCCAGAGGACAGACGTGAGAGCTTTCTCCCTTGCAATAAAACAAGGTGCAAATGGTCATCAGTATACGTTCCACTAAATCTACGCGCCCTGTCTTGATCCGCCATTCACTGTTCGCCAAGCTATGAAACATTATTTTTGCAATTTCTTTTATTGACGCTTTTCATCAAACTTCCCTCCGAAAACTCATAAAAATCATGAATTCTGTACCTTGAACAGTCACCTTCCATTCTACTCAACCTCTTACAGCACTAAAGCAACACCCACCCCGAGTTCTCTGACCCAATTCAGACGGTTGTTAGTCTTCCTCTATTAAAGCGCACGGTATTAATGTCATGATCGGTCATTGCATTCAGAGAACTCAACCATTTCGATCTCCCGATTTGGATTAGTTCTATAAGCTTCTTTTTGAAAGCTGCAATTATCAACTCTGAGCTGTGAAAAGCCAATTCCCCGATCACAAAATGTCTCATAGGAGTTTGTGTTGGCACTAGGCACTAAACCAACACGACACAAGCCCCCCATGTCGGTAACATTTCTCGGCAACGCAGGATGTAACCACCGAAATAGGTATATGGAGCGCTCCTAGGATCCTCCAGCACGCATCATAGCCTATGGTCTGACCAGACATGCATGACGAAAAACCTGCAGAACCCCGCAGATGGGAGCATACAAATAACGGCTATTCCCGATTTTTGGGCTTTTTCAACGCTGACCATTTCTTTTTACAGGATTGGCTTTGCGCAGTCGCACCTGTTTTTGAACTCATATTGCTGGTATGTGTACCCTGGTTCCAGCTTGGTTTCCTGTCCTTCCGTGCTGCAGATGATAATAAATCATGCAGCGGCCCTAATTCAAATGAATCTCATAACTTCCCTAAATCCTACATAGGCTACCCAAGTTACCTACCGTTGATATCACAGCCACACCTCATCTACGACGGCAGCCTTCGCTGTGCCCTGGAATTGTGCCCCACAGTTACGAATGTAGCCAAGCCGATTATTTATCACATCAATACGAGCCTCAGTTCAAAATCATGTACAATAACACAGATTCCGCCGCTTGGATTGCCATCACTCGTTCATCCACAACCTATTCGTCGATGCACAGCTTTCTACGCCAACTACTGTCTACTGTCACCATCCAAAGCATCTGTATCGCAGCCATATGTTTGACCCTCTGCAGCATTGTGAAGAATATTTTTTGGCACCCCTTGGTAAAGGTCCCCGGACCTTTCCTCGCCAAGTTCAGCCAATCCTGGCGAAATTACCGATATTTTCGCGGTACCTGGCACGATGACATTCTGGAGCTCCACCACAAGTATGGCAAAGTCGTTCGGATCGCGCCAGACGAAGTCAGTTTCGTTGATGAGCACGGCTTGCGCGAACTGTACGGCCACGGAAAGCGAGTTGCAAAGGCGCGTAACCTGTTGGCAGGGGGGATTTGCATGCTGACATGATATCCCAGTCAAACTGGTACGATACATGGAACAGGTCAGACATGAGCGTTAGCTTCTTCTCGACAACTGACATCAAACTGCATCGCCACATCCGATCGCGCGTATCGAGCGCATACTCCATGACTATTATCCTTGGGATGGAACCCTTGATCCAGAACGTTATGGATCTTCATTTCATCAAGTTGCAGCAGATGGCAGATGACAAGAGGCAAGTGCCGATTGACAAGATGGTAAACTATTTTACCTTTGATCTCGTTGCAGAGTTGGCTCTGGGGGGGCGTATCGGATTCATTGAACAAGACCGCGACGTGGATGGGGTGATCCAATCCATTCACGACGGCTTCTACCTCATGTCGAACATGGGAAACGTGCCGCTGCAGATGGCTTGGTTCAACAACCCTGTCTCAAAGTGGCTGGCTAAAAAGCTTGGAGGCAAAAGATTGAACGCATTTGACAAATTTGCCGAATGGATGGAAAACAAGGTCGCGGAGCGCATGGAGCATGGGCTTGGGCCAGGGCAGCGCAGAGATCTTCTGCAGCAGTTCATCGAAGCCAAGGATCCCCAGGGCCTTCCAGTATCCAAGAATGACGTGTTGATCGAGGGGGTCAATATACTGGGAGCTGGAGCTGATACAACGACAAGTGGCATCCTGGCCTGTCTTGGGGAGCTTCTGAGCAACCCTGCTGCGAAGCGGACGCTTGTCGATGAAATTGACCGAGCTTATGAGATTTGCATAATGAGTAAAGGTCGCGAAATAACCTTTAAGAAGGCAGAGAAGCTGCCTTATCTCTCCGCAGTGATCCGAGAGAGCCTGCGGTTGTCCCCGTCAATCCCATACCAGCTCCCTCGCAGTGTTCCGCCCGAGGGTGTCAAGATCTGTGACCACTACATACCTCCAGGTCTTACCTGCAGCATCAGTGCTAAGAGCACAAACCGCGACCGCGATGTATTCGGACCAGACGCTGGTACATTCCATCCAGAGCGATGGATTCCTCATCAGCCCAAAGACGAGGAGAGAATCAAGCGACAGTCCAGTCTGTTGACTACAGTATGTTGATGTTGATTCTGGGTAACTGATCCGTAATGCTGATGTGGCATGCAGTTTGGAATGGGTAGCAGGGCGTGCATTGGCAAGAATCTAGCATTTGTGCAGATTTACAAATACCTTGCTCGGTTTTTTAGGCACTTTGATGCCGAATTGACAGACCAGGATAAGCCATGGGCTATCAACAGCCAGTTCTTTACTAATTACAAAGGCTTTAGCATTCGGATCAAGAGGAGATCGAACTAGGGGGTTGTGCGGTGATTAGAAACGCCGTATCAAAAGGAACACTCGCTCATACCGAAAGACTGCGCGTGTCCCAGCATTCTATTTTATCGCCATGCCGTCACCCAATACAGCGTTCCAAGTTTTGGGCAATTAACTGAGATTCTCTACGTTATTTGAATATCGCATAGGCCTTGAATAGAACTTCCTTCAAGCCCAAACCGTTGCGTGTACCGAACAGATGTCCGCAGATCGGTATAGGGCAAGTGAGCCGCAGGCAGCAGAGCATCGGGGCTGATTGAAATGTGACAACTGTAAACAGAGTAATCAACGTTGCCAGGAGATTCAATAATGGTTGTTATAGAAGGCAAGTTTATGGATTTCGCAACCGGCTGCGGGTTTTTCATCGAACTGTCAAGTTGAGGTGACTGCGAGTTTCTACGATTCAACCGCCAAACACGAAATAGGGCTGGAATCAAGATACCAAGTCTTTTATCTAGGTTTTTTCCAGGATATAGTCCCCTCTATTTTGCCGCGCTTCTTTGCTTCTCAACTATCCCCAACTATCTCCTGGACAAAGCATCTGTATCCTTAGCTACATGGTCATCTTCAACCGCAAAATCATTTCCACCTCCAACCATATCGGTCAATGATGGATTCCAACCCTATCCTCGGGTCTATAGCCAATCCGTGCCAGAATTTTGCCTCACTAATGCCCTTCCATTACCTTGAATCTGAACGAAACCTTTATTCAAGCCCACAGCCTGCACCATTCCAAGCGAGTAAATTAGGGGTCTCGTCAGGAAGATCCGAAACCGCACCCTTAGTTGCAACAGAGACTATGTAGTCTTTAAGCTTCTTGGGAGTGGTCAAATCTCCACCAGTGGACTTTTCAAGCCCGAGGTAGTAAGCAACGAGTCCGGCGACATGAGCAGACGCCATCGAGGTACCCGATACGGTACTTACGGCACGCTGAGAACCTATCCAAGTGGATTGAATGCTGAGGCCGGGGGCAAAGATGTCAACGCAGGTTCCGTAGTTGGAGAAATAAGAACGGGTATCATCCACACTGGTGGCACCAACAGTGATTGCCAGCGAGCTTGAAGCAGGGGCACTATCGCACGCGTCGGAATTGTCATTTCCAGCAGCCACGACAACATGAACACCAGCATTCACTGCTGCATCTGCGGCGACACTCAAAGCACTGGACGATGACCCTCCCACGGAAAGGGGAATATTGATGACAGATCCTCTAAAGTCTGCTCGCGAGCCCGCTTTCGCAGCCTGGACCTGCGCGTTGTGGCGCTCAGTGGCAAAGGTGATTGCCTTGAGAACGTCTGACTCGAGGCCGCATCCGTTCGATTCTATGGCCTTGACAGCAATCACATGGGCTAATTTGGCAACTCCGTACTTGTATCCGGCGATAGTACCGGCGCAGTGTGTGCCATGACCGCTTCCATCCGCGTCCTCTGTGTCCGAAGGGACTGTTTGGCCCCACGAAGCACGCCCTTGAAAATCATCATGATCAACATTGATGCCCGTGTCAATTACGTAGGCATCTACTCCCTGTCCGCCTTGGCCATTGTACAGGTACTTGTTGAAGTTGCCAAAGTTGAGAGCGGGACGGCTTGAGAGGCGTGCAAGACCCCAAGAGGCTTTCTCCTGGGTCTGTCCGCTGCATTCAGCTCTGGCGGAGAGGTCTCGCCCTCCAACCGACATCTGAATGCAAATCTCGCCGTTGCTTTCAACCCCGGCCACCTAGAGATTTGCAATGTGAGCTTCCGTTGCTGGGTAATCAACACAGGTGAGGGCTTACGTCGGGCTGGTTCCGGATCTGAAGGGCAATTGATTCATCAAAGTATCCTGCATATCCTTGGAAGGAATCACCAATTTGAAAGGTATCCTTCAGCTCAGGAACTTGGCGGGGGAGACCTCGTTTCTTGAGCTCGCTGCGATCTTCCTGCTGGCTCGAGAGAAGAGAATCAAGCCAAGTGTGATGGTTTTCAACGGCCGACGCATCGACGCCCTGTTTGAACCAGACAATGTGCGACGGCTGGGTACCTCGCTGGAGAGGTGCTTGGTCCTGACGGATTGTGGCCCCCAGGACCGTGGTGGTGAGAGACAGGGCAGCAAAAGTCTTCATGATGAAATGCCCAATTTGCGTAAGCAATGGGGGATAGTAGTGAGGAGTGCGATCCGGCTGCCATTACAGAGAAGGGGAGCGCTTGATATAACAGCCTGAATTAGCTAACCCAAGGACGACAGGAATTCCCTTGGCGATTTGTCCTGCCGCGTTGCACGGATGAGATTCCTGCACCTCGGTGGGTTTGCCTTGGGAACCGCCAAGCTAGTGTGCCGTGTCTGACTAGCAACTTTCAGCTTCCTATCAACCCCGAACAAAAAGCGGTCCGGACGAGAGGGTGTGGGCTAGCGCCTCGACCGGTCACGGTGGAACTCAACAACTATTGGAGAGGTAGTGGTCGCGGTATGAATTATTGACGTGACATTGCGAGGTGTTTTAGATCTTGCTCACCCACTTCAGATGAGCGGGGGCCCTTAGATCGATCATCTGATCCAGACCACCGACCCGTGTGCGGGGTGAACGCCATCTATGAAAAAAGACGCACAGGGTCAAATGGGGGACGAGTTGCTGCTCGTTTTAAGTTTTGATTGCCTTGAAACGATGCCTTGCGGGCCATTACATGGCAAGTTGATCGGCAATTTGGACATTAAGCTGAAAACCTCTGGCATTTTATCGCTTGTCAAAATCTTTGACACTCGATTGCCGTGGAAATGGTTAACTTCAAGCACTGCCTTGCTTTTTCAAAGCTTAACTGGGAGGGTTTGTTCCAAACATTCGCGCAGAGGGAGACCACGCAACTAGTTGCGCTCAGAATTGCTGGGCATCATGTTCCGAAGCAGAGCTTTTATACTAGTGAACAATAGTAAGGAAAATATGATGAGTAGTTGTTGAGGTTATTGAAGGAAGCAGAGCAAAAAGCAAAAAAAAAAAAAAAGAAGAAGAAGAAGAAAAATATTGATGTTGGCTATCAATTATACAATTGTTGCCGACGTCGACGACGACGTATTCCGCGGTCCGACAATGTGGGAAGCTGAAAAAAAGGCCAAGAGATCGATACAGAGAAACACGGCCAGAGCAGAGTCACTAAACTAATACGGCTGGCCTGTTGGCGGCGGTTGTGATAATGCAGCTATCCAAGTATTTCCAATCATCGCCTGGGCGCCTTGCTGTTTTTCGGTTTGCCGATCGTGCATTGAGATCTGCTAGCGCCCCAAGGGTCTTCTTTTCTTTGCACACCCTCAAAAACCAATTACAACCAGCCACATCTCGTTGTAATGCACCATATCACCGGAAAAACCACGATCTTGCATGTCTAGAACGTGCTAAAGCCGGTCGATGTGGAGATGGGGCGCCCAGTTCTCAGCTCGCTGATCCCGATCCTCCGCGGCCCCGCCCCCCCAATACCTAATTGAAGCAGTGGGCCAGAAAGCAGGTTTAAAATCAATTCCGAGCGCACTAACACGTTCCGCAAAGTTAATCGGTTTTTTACACTGTCCCCAACTAGTCATTAAGCCTCCAGGCCTTGTCGCAGCACCTCTTGGCATTCGCGGAGCAGGTGCAAGCGGTGCAAGCCCGGCGTTTTTTATTGTACCAACCCATCACTGAAGCTCACGGCCTGGCAAAGTGAACTCGATTGATGCGGAGATTTGGGGTAGTTAGTGAGAAAAAAGCACAGGTTGCGGATTTCCTGCGGGTTTCTGGCGGACTTTGGGCGGAGAGTACAACAAAAACACTCTAGAATCCGACATTGATGCCTCTTATATTTCAACGATCCCCGGTCCAATGGACCGACTTACTCCTGTCCACTTTTCAACTAAACAACCAGTTCCCATCATCTCCAGTCCCTTGTACGAAGCAGAGTCTTCATCACTGATGCTGAAGCAAGTCTTTGAGGTGAACTTGGACATTAGGTGGCGTCAACCATTTCTGCCACTCTAGACCGCCTGGTGTCTTACCATAAGCCAGGCATCATCTGGCATCGTTGACACCCATATTGATGCAGCAGTCTCGCTCAATCGGAGAATTCTTGTCAAGTGGTAGATATTAGGCAAATAGATCTGCCAATACTTTCCGTCATTCACAATGGTCGCTTACCACGAGATTCAAGCCTCCAACGCCCTAATCAACGATGCAACGGCACCAGGCATCGCAGTCTTCGTCGGCGGCACATCTGGCATCGGAAAACTCACTATAAGAGCGTTGGCCGCTACAGGTGCAAGTGTTAGAATCTATCTGGTTGGTCGCAAGA
The DNA here is from genome assembly GCA_001879505.1 of Calonectria pseudoreteaudii. Lineage (NCBI taxonomy): Eukaryota > Fungi > Ascomycota > Sordariomycetes > Hypocreales > Nectriaceae > Calonectria > Calonectria pseudoreteaudii. The sequence goes on along the minus strand of KV875250.1, from coordinate 319,114 downwards.
GCTCTGAAGAATCCGCGGGTGCTTTCATCAAGGAGTTGCACGCCATCAACACCAGGGCCGAGGTCATCTGGACGGAAGGCGAGGTGTCTCTTTTGGCAGAAACAAAGAGGATTTGCGACATGATCAAAAATAAAGAGTCTCGCATCGACTTACTGTTCCTAACCACGGGTTATGCGCCATTTGGGGCAAGGAAAGAGACCAGCGAAGGTGTGGAGATCGCTCAGAGCCTAGAGTACTACACGCGCATGTTATTTATCCAGCACCTTCTCCCACTCCTAAGCGCGGCGGAGGCTCCTCGGGTCATCAGTGTTTTAGGCGGCGGCATGGAGTGGTCAAGCATCAACCTGGATGACTTGGGCCTGAAGAAGCCCGGAAACTTCAGCGCAATGAAGGCACAGCCCCACTACATCGTCATGAACACGTTGAACTTGGAGAAGCTGGCCAACGACAATCCAAATGTGATTTTCCTCCACTCGTGGCCGGGATGGGTCAACACGGGTAACGTGCGAAGAAGCCCAGATCCGAACTCCTTCCTGAGTTGGGTTGTTTGGCTTTTCCTTGAGCCCCTCATTGCTCTGTTTTCGTCGAGCGACGAGACGGCCGCACAGAGGCACTTGTTCCAGTGCACCAGCGCTGCTTTCGGCGGCCACGGAGTGCCATGGAAGGGTAATCCAGGTGTAAATTCACTCGAGAAGCCAGAGAATGGATTGTTCCTCGTCAATTACAAGTGCGACTGTACTCCGAATGCCAAGGTCTTGAGAGCCCTCCGGGAGAAGAAGGCAGTGGAAAAGGTCTGGGAGCATACACAAGAAGTTCTTGGGCCATATCTATGAACCGGGGGTCTTTTTCCATCATCACAGTCCTAATATTAGCAAACTTGATTTGCTGGAGATTCAAAATTCCACTCATTTCAGATCCCACGGATCGAAGCTATTCCTAATTTCGACTCATATCGTTTATCGAGTGTGGGGCAGGATACCTACACTTGTACAATACACTATTTGGTTATTTCAGATTCCAGTGTCTTAAATCGTCTTTCCCAGCTTGATGCATCGGAAACACATTTATATTTGGACTTTCATCTTTGAACATACATAGTGCCAGCCCCAAACACAGATGTATCAGAGGCATGGTGATGTAATGCTCCGACAATAGGGTAGCGATGGGTCAGGACTCGGTAAATTGGCACCCCCCTGCCATCTCCACCAGCCGCGGGCTCGCCAACCAGCTTCGCGCACTGTGACGTTCCTGAGGGTAAAAGTGGAAACACCCGAAACGCTAAAGCCGTGCCAATCTTCCGCCGGAACCGAGAGCGAAGCTAACGACCCCTTCGCGCTAGCCGAGAGCCCCGGAACATCTAAAAAACCGGCCCTCAGAGAGTGAGGCTTGCATCATTCCTGCCTGGCTGCCAACGTCAGGTTTAAAAAAACACCACATCTGCTCGCCTCGTGACGAGGCTGAAAAGTCGAAGCCATGGCAGTCGCGCAGCTGGGGCTGAAGATTGCCTTCTATCTCTACCCGTGCCTGCTCTTTGTCGCCCTGCTGGGCGCTCAATCGCTCGAGTTCATCTTGGCCCGGCGCCGGGAAACGCGTCAGACCGTGTCAGACAAAGATCAGAAGGAAAAGGCCGAGGCCGTTGCCAGGAAATATACAAGGCTGATTTACTTCTTCCAAGTCGTGCTCTCCCTCCAATTGCTCGCTGCCGTTATCCTCGCCGTCCGCGAAGCAGTTGCCGGCCAGCATGGCGTCGGCACCGTCGAGTTCTCGTACAACGCGTACCTGGTAATGCGCCAATCTCTTCCCCTGGCACGCTGTCCATCATCGCACGTCGCTGACCAGAGACCCAGGCATCTTATGCTGCTGTTTTGCTCTACTTTTTAGCTGGTTTGCTCCCTGATCCGGAAGGTCCGTGGACTCCAGGCTCTGCTCACTGCTACGCATGGGTTGCGGCTGTTCTCGAGGAAGCCGTCATTGTCGCCATCTTCTCTTCCGTGAAAAATGACCTCGTAATTTCCAATGCTTTTGTTGATGCTACCAATGTTCTCGGCCTGTCCAGAATCGTGGTGCTTGTGCTCATGATTGGCACACTCGCTGTGAGGGAGTACAAGCTGCGACCTCCCACGCCCAAGTCGGATCCAGAGGAACGTCAATCGCTGCTCGGAAATGGAAATGGCCACGGCGAAAGCTACGGAAGTGTTCCGGCCCGCACGCCTGGCCAGGCGAGCAGAACCCAGGTTTCGGGCACAGGCTGGCTCGACTACTTCGCGGGCTTCCGCGTATTGTTCCCCTACCTCTGGTATGAAGGAAAGCCGTTATCGACCCGCTGCCAAAGCTAATCCTTTTTTTTTTCAGGCCCAAAGGATCACCCATGTACCAAGCCATTGTTGTTATTTGCTTGGTTCTTCTGGTCTTCCAGCGCACCGTCAATGTCTTAGCTCCCGTGCAGATGGGTGTGCTTGTGGATGCGTTGGGCGAGGGTCGTTTGCCGTACAAGGAGATCATCCTATATGTCGTTTATCGTGCCCTTCAGGGCAACCAGGGAGTGCTCGGTGCTGCAAGGGGTGTCCTTTGGATTCCCGTCTCGCAGTCTCTCTTCCGCAGGCTTTCTTGCGCTGCTTTTGAGCACGTACTGGGACTTTCTCTGGAGTTCCACCTCAACAAGAAGATTGGTGAAGTAACCAGTGCTCTGAGCCGAGGCGCTGCCATCAACACGTTTTTGGAGAGCTTCTGTTTCCAAGTATTTCCCATGGTCTTCGACATCTTCGTCGCTGGTGTCTTTTTCTTTGTCAAGTATGACGCCTTTTACACCATCATTGTTTTCTTCATCATGTGGTCTTACATCTTCCTCACCATCTACGTGGCCAAGTACCGCGGTAAGCAGAGGAGAGACATGGCGATGAAGACGCGCGAGATGGAAGCCGTCAAGACAGATGCCATTCTCTCTTTTGAGACGGTGCAGCACAACTGCGCTGTCCCTCGCGAGACCCAGCGATTCAGAGATCACGTCTTTGCTTTCCAGGGTGCCGAACGCCTGGTGCAGTGGTCTCTCAACGGTCTCAATCTCACGCAGAGCTCCATCTTCTCTCTCGGAACTGCCCTTCTCGTCGCCGTGTCTGCGTACAAGATCTCCATTGGCGAGCAAACCGTTGGTGAATTCGTTAGCTTGATCAACTATTTCGTCCAGCTTCAGGGTCCCCTCAACTTCTTTGGAACCTACTTTACCATGTTGCAGAACAACCTCATTGAAGCCGAGAGGCTGCTTGACCTGGTATGTGGTCCTTGATCAAATTCATCATTCAGCGAATACTAACATGGCACAGTTCAAAGAGACGTCCGGAGTCGTTGAGAAGCCAGATGCTGTGACTCTGCCTTCTCCACAAGGAGAGGTTGCCTTCAACGACGTCAAATTCTCCTACCAAACCAAGAAGGGAGAGCTCGCGATTGACGGCATCAGCTTCACTGTCGCCCCCGGTACAAAGACGGCTATTGTAGGAGAGTCTGGCAGTGGTAAATCCACTTGCTTGAAGCTTCTCTTCCGATTCTACGACGTGACTGGTGGCTCCGTCACTGTCGATGGCCATGATCTTAAGGACCTGAAGCTGGATAGCCTGCGCAAGAACATTGGAGTCGTGCCTCAAGACACTGTCCTTTTCAACGCTACCATCATGTACAACCTTCTTTATGCCAACCCGCAGGCCTCCGAGGCCGACGTCCATGAGGCATGCAAAGCGGCCAACATTCACGACCGCATCATGGCCTTCCCAGATGGTTACGAGACCAAGGTTGGAGAGCGAGGTCTGAAATTGTCTGGCGGTGAACGCCAGCGTGTAAGTTGCTCCTGCTGATGAGTTTCATGCCAGCTTGACTGACGAAATATTACTATGCAGGTTGCCATTGCGCGAGCCATTCTCAAGGACGCCCGCATTCTTCTTTTGGATGAAGCCACCGCTTCCCTGGATTCTCACACCGAGAGACTCATTCAGGATGCTCTTGAGCGAGTCACGGCCGGACGCACCACAATCACCATTGCGTAAGTAAAATTTTGAACAAACCTCCCCCCCAGCTTGGGGTGGGTGGGACTCCTTTGCACATGTACTGATACTCTTGACAGCCATCGTCTTTCTACCATCACCACATCTGACCAGATCGTGGTTCTTCACAAGGGCAAAATCGTCGAGCGTGGTACACACCATGAACTATTGGCTCTTCAGGGACAGTACCATGCCATGTGGGAGAAGCAAACCATTGCCGAGAAGAAGGAAAAGGAGAAAAAGGAGCAGGAAGCAGTGGCTGCGGAATCCTGATTTTTAGGAGCAAGAAGGAAGCATGAGGCCTTGTTCAGCTCTCATAATTGATATTCAATCAACCTACCTATCCATGTAACCAACCCCAAGGCCCTTTGATAAAGGATTGTCCTCCAATAGGAAAAAGTTAGAGTGTACAACAAATTGGATGGGAGCCAAACTATTATTATTTTTATATCCATATGAATTTGTTTCTTCATCACCTAATTCTATTGTTGCACATATACCTGTCCGGCCACCAGCTCGCGCTGATGCCATCCCTCCTCGCCATTTAGCCCAATGGCTCTCTCCCACACCTTTCTAGCCAAAGGTCCGGGCCCCTCCGCAGGCCAAGCGAATTTTCGCAATCGCTCCTCAGCCTCTTCCCACTGAACAACGTCGGACATCTGACTCCATCTTTGAAGCGCATTCCTGAAAAAGTCTTCCACCGCTTGCAGATGGTAGTTGTACACGCGCTCTTGGTGCCACGTCAGGCTAAAGGCGCAGACAAAATGTATCCAGAACCAGAAGTCGATCGAGTTGACCCTCTTTAAGCTGTTGTCGGGGCGGCTGAGGTCCCGCAGGAGCGTCGTCATCATGTGTCGGTACAGCCGGGGGTTGATTGGATCGCCTGCATTCCAAAGCCCCAGGATGGAGTGCACGTAGAGTCCAGCCGTCGTCGTGAGGCTGAACCACGAAGCACGCACAAGTGGTTGGTCCAAGGGTTTCGGGCGGGTTTCGCTCTCAGGCGAGCCGTACAGTGATATAGCGTGGGACTCAACAAGCGCAAAGTGGAGCCGCGATATGATGACTTGCATCCAGGCCCAGTCTGGGTTCGTGGGGTTACCATGGCTGTCGGAAAAGTTGAAGGCTGCCGCCGAGTGTGTTAAAGCCCTCAGGCATTCTAGGATGGGTGTTACGTCCATGTGCTTGAATCTGGTTTTGGGGGATGGCGTGGAAAAGAAGAATGGGTGCATGGATATGGCTGATAGTTGCCGTTGAAGGTCTCCGACGTCTTGTGAATGCCAGTGGAATAGCAGCGTGGCATATTGTGCTAAATCACCCATTGATGCCTGCCCAACTACTTGAGATAAAAGTTGGCTCTCTTGTATGTGAGATTTCATGGAGAGGACTAGGTGCGATTCCCTGGTGCAGTGAGGTGAGTGGAGTGAGTGGTTTTGCACAACGGAGATGAGGTGGCAGGGGAGACGGCTTACAATATTAGATAGCGGTTCGTTAGTTCTTCTTCAAGACTCATGGGGGTGTGTAGCATTGTTTCGGTTGGGTAAAAATGGTCCAAAACGGTGACAAGACCATTGAGATGGGCATTGGCCATGGACATGTTGCCGAGCGCGCACTGTAAAGTATGAGAGATGAGTTGTGGTCGGAGTTTGAAAAGCAGGCCAACATACCTCGGTAAAGCACAGTGTCACGATATGATTCACAAGGGTGAGCACATTTAACGTCTCTGGGTTCTTCAGTTGGTCGTTTAGGTACTGAATGGTCTCGGTCCTGTGGAAAAGGACAGTGGTATTGAAGGTGGCGACGTCTCTAGTTGTCCATACATAGTGCAGGCCGGCGATGAGCATAGTATTTCGGAGAGAGACCGGGTTTTGAACAAGTGCCGGTAGGCTATAGAGCACCTATGGTGAGTCTTGGTATGCGAGAGTTGTGATGGGGGTTATCAACTAACACGTGAGCTGGTTTGCCATAGCTGCTGGTTGTAAAGTCGTCGTTTCGAAAGACTACAACAACAACATGGTTAATAGGGGAAACAGGGTTCAGACTAATTACATACAATAGAACAACAGTTTCTTTGATGCAAATGGCATCTCGAGGGGCAGACAGCTAAAAGGATCAACAGGGTTCTGATCCAAGGCACGACTGACGACGGGACTGATTGGCTGGGCCTGGTCCGCAGATAGCATCCATGGCGGCAGCTCACCAGGAAGATAGCTGACAGAACCAGCAGGGTTCTTCTGATCCAAGACGCCGCTGATGACGAGGGTGATTGGCTGGGCCTGGTTCGCAGAGACCATCCAGGGTTCCAGCTCGCCAGGCTGGCCCAGGGCTCTGCGCTCACGCAGCGGAGGACCTAGAGGCGGGTAGACGCACGTCCTGCGCGTCCGGACGCACAGGTTGCTGGCGCTAGCATGTGAGAAAGGGGCCTAGGGCTTACGGGTGGGTGTGGGTAATGGGGTGGGCGAGCTTAAACTCACCATGCTGGCTGCTGCCCATCACAGCGGAGGTGGGACTTTTTACACGACGCGCAGCCCGCTCGGCTACGCGTGTGGTGCTTGCGGATCCTCCTCTCCGCGTCCGGCTGCGTCTTCTTCATAAGCTGATGAACGACGTTTCCCGCACGCACAGGACTGATAAGATAGCGCACGCGAGGGGGAAGTGTTTCGCATTTAAAGGGGGGGGGGGGACGCCGGGAGGTTTTTACTGTCCGGCTTTTGTTTTGCTGGGGGGCGGGGCCATCCCGACCAACGTGCCCATCTCAAAACGACGCCTCTAACCCATTTGGGGATAATCAGCCTGAATAGGGCTACAGATCACCGCAGAATGTAACATGGAATCAGAGCATATTATCATTTCCTATCTATCAAAATCGCTCAAAATCACTGCTCCGTCTTTGATTCCCTTTGGAGCGAAGTCGCTGTTTCCCAGATCCTTTCTATCGCTGCGCTATCCCAAGCAACGCGCTCGAGCACCCACAGCATCATGCTGCCCAAGGCGTAAGCATCACCTTTATAGTCTGGCGCGACGTCACCGAGATCCACAAACACCAGGCTGTCATCTGGCATCAGAAGCGTGTTCCTGTCAACGATGTCTCCGTGGAGGACACCAGCACTTGAAAGCTCCTGAACTGCTCTGACTAGGTCTTGCAAATGAGCTTCGGTAATTGGCAAAAGCGGCAACGGGCCGGCAGGTGCATCGTCTTCATGGTCATTACCTTCCTCCCCGTCCCTGTCAGGATTATAACCCATCCCATACTTGTATCCCCCGGCCAGCTCTTCCAGACTCCTTCCACCATATGGGAACAAGAGACCTGATACCTCATCAGTCTCGGCGTGTTTATTCACCACAGCTAAAATCGGCAGGATGCGAAAACGCTCCTGCGTGGTTGCGCCGGTATTAGGGTCGTCTTTGAGTGCTTTGAGGAGCTGCTGTCTCGTGCTGATTTCTCGCTCCATGACCTCGATATCCTCAACGAATTCGATTCGCTTGAAAACGCAATCGAGGCCATGCCAGACACATCGATCCACTCCGCCGTGTAAATGGGTCTTTTGCTTGATCTCTTCAAAAGTGGTTTTCGGCAGCACGTCGGATTCACCCCGACCATAGTGAAAGTTGCTATACATCCGTCTTGCGATGTTTTCATACGGCTGCCTCTCAAAGGTGACTGGAGTTCCTTGACGGGTCGTGTTGATGACATTAAAGTCGGGCGGAGAATTGTGCTTTGAGTAGTAGTCCTTGATATGCTTGGTGATGACTTCTGACATCCAATCATCCTCGTCCTGGACAACAGTGTCAACGTTTAGTTGATACCACCTGCGATTCGCTATATCGTAGCCTCGCGCAGAAGAAGATACTCCAGGATATGTGGTATTGCTGTAGATGAGAACCTCGGGTTCACACCATATCCGATCAGGTTCAAATTCAGGTGTGACCCACCAGTCATCTGATTCCCACGGTGCTGACATTTTGACAAGTTAGCTCACCAATCAGCTTCGTGGCAGGTGAACCGGAATATCAGAGTTGGGGTATGGGGCAAATTGTCGGTCGGTTCTGAGCGGTTGATTGAAATGTCTTATTTTGCTGTGGGTCCGGTTCTTTCGTCTGATGCTCACTGAAACTGCAGGCAACGCGCTTACGTATACGCGCATTGTGGAGACTAAGATGGCGTCGGTAAGCGGAGTGCTGTCAATGAGTAGCTTACAGCCTTGATTACTCAGTTACAAGAAGAGACCTACTTCCTTGCGAGCATTGCAACACAGGTACGCTATTTTCTCGTGTAATTGTGACGTGAAGATCAGCAATGTTATCGTACCCGGCGTTCTGTATTCGCTGCTTTGTGCCCGAAAGAAGCTTTCGTCTATCTCTCACTCCTGGAACTTGCGGTAACTGGGTTGGATCCGAGCCATCAAAGCTTGGTGGCGTATTCCCCATAGTAATAAATCATCTACTGTATTTGTGCCATGGCTTTCACCATGCATAGTGTTCCAAATTATACCATCTATCCTTCCTATACAAAAGCTTTACACGCTAAATCATCTAAGAATGACAATTTGGTATCATCATGTGCCGATTTCCTTCGGGTTCATGTCCTGAAACCTAGACTCGGAGCGGACGAGGGATTGCTTTGCGGTCATTGAACACAAATTAATTTTCCCTTCCTTTCCTGCCTTCTTCATTCCTTTGTTCAACAAAACTACACATAGAAATGAGCATTCCTTCTCCCGTTAATGCAACCGGCTTGACATGGGCCGTAGGGCTCATAGCAAATACCGCACATTCTGCCGCCGCTGCGAGCTACGTTAGCTTTGCGGGTTTTTGAAGCTTCAATGGCCAGTGCCAACTTACCAACTGCATTGAATTATCTTATCGCCAGGTTGCACTATGTGATTCCCCGTGCAGTAGCAGCACGATATCATGGGAATGCGACCGCTAGCTGAATATCTGGGATCGTATCCTGGCGCCGAGTATGGATTGTGGGGGTAGGTTCTTTGACCCTGCATACCATAGTATGGTGCAGGATGGGGCTGAGGGTAATTTGGGGCCCAACCTGGTGGGCTCTCATGATAGAAGTTTTGGGGGGGCGGTGCAAAGTCTGGATATGGTTGGGGGTAAAAGTAAGGTTGGTTTTGTCTTGGGGGATAACGATATTGGGGGAAAGGGCGTGTGTGGTCGGGATAGGCTGTGGCTGGGTCTGGGTCTGGGAAAGCCTCGTTTTGAGTGTGGGGAGGAGGAGGAGGAGGAGATGCACTGCGAGACTCCGGCTCATCTTGCTCTTTTGCCTTGGCTTGGAAATCTTCCAAGGTTTCATACTCCAATCTCTCGCCGCGATCCATGCGCTCTTTGACCTCGTAGGCTTCACGAACATCTTCCGCCATCCAGGGTACACGAAAAGCGTCGCACTTCTTCAGGCGGGATATGAATTCCCATACAACCTGATTGTGTTCACAGGATCTGCAACCCCCAGACCCGACTTCTTTTGAGCAGAACAGGCAAAAGTTGGCGTTTCCAGCATGGGACGAGTCGGAGCCGCGCCGCACCGAACTGGACGGCAAACACCCCGAACACTTCACAGCTTGCCTCCAGAGAGGAATGGGTCCGTGGGTTAAGAGAGGGGACCCGTGTTTGGGCGGGTGACCTCTCGGACAAGTCCAGCCTCTGCTCACGACCGACTGGAGCCTCTCCCACGCAGCATTGAGCCTCGGATCGACCAGGATTCGTCTCCAGCAATACTGGCCAATCTCATGCAAGGGATAATCGCAGCACGTGATGTTCATGAACTTTGGCGAAATCAGCGACAGCGCCAGGAACTGAACAAGGCAGGCGTGGCAAATTCTGTGTTCGCATGGTAGAGTTTCGACCGGGCCACGGGTGGATTTGCAATTCTGGCAAGCGACCGTTTGCGGCGGATTGGGTTTCGTTTGTCTAGAATCGAGTTAATCATGACATGGGCAAGAGAAATGGGGACTGGTTGGTTGGACCACATACTCTGGTTGTTGTGTTTCTTCTCTCAAAGGCAACTCTTCACTTTCGTAGCCGTCATCCGAATCATGATCCGGTGACGAATCATAATATTCTTCGCAGCATGCACCAGAACCATCAAAAAGGCCATCTTGATCCGGGACAGGGTTTTGCTGCAACTTGGAGCCATCCAGCTCGTCTTGCTCCCTGTATTCGTCATCTTGATTGGTTTCACGGCCATCACTCTCATCCACTGCTCCAAGTGAGCGTTCTTGGTTCTGCTCAGAGGGGGTGGAACTTGAAATGCAACATTTGTAAGTGACATTTTGTGGGTTGTTCAAGCTCAGCCTGAGTTCCTGGTTGTAACACGAAGTGCACATGACGTGTCCAGTCGAACACTTGAAATCGAACTTTTTGGATGCGCATACCACGCATTGGTGCCTATACCCAAATGTCAGGACGATTTCTGGTCAATCTGAAGGACTGCTTACATTTCTGTTTCAACCCCAAACGACACTTGGCGAGATAGAGTTCCGAAAGATCGGGTGAGACTGAGAGAGTTCTCTCTGCTATCGAAAACTCTAGAAGGAACAGATGTGTGTGGAATCTCGAACGGCCCTTCTAACACGAAAGTTGAGTCGATGGCCAGCTTTTTGCCTCCGTGCGTATTGAACTCGTCCGCACAATCTGAAACAAAGGGCGGTTTGTAGTTGCCATAGAAGGGTCGGATTGTACGCTCCATGTCAGTATCAACAGCTGTGGTTTCCTCCGCGGGGCAACTTGTAGAAGATGGTGCTTTCCCGTCTTTTTCGACTCGCTCATCGCCTCTTTCAGCGAAGGAACTGCACTATTAGTGTGACTCGTCATCCGTGTGAATAGGGTCTTGCGCTTACTCTATTATGGTTACAACCGACTGCGCCTCCAAATAAGCAGCCAGCCATGGGTGTTTTGTAGCTGATGCTGCGGACATTCGGTCGTCTGGGTTTAGTTGCATCAAATTGGCAATAAAGTCTTGCCCGTCCTCGGATATCGACTTGAATGCTTCGCTATCCTTCGGAAAATTGATCTGCCCGAATGCATATTGGGCTATCTCATGCATCCCCTCGAATGGGACGGTTTCGGTAAGCATTCTATAAGCAAGAGCGCCAAGAGACCACATGTCAACCGAATCTGTGTATGACTTCTTGGGACCCATTCCCATTGCCTCTGGGGCCACAAAGCCCAGTGTACCGCCTACAGCAGTGAGGTTGTTGGTGGCATCGGTGAGTCGACGTTTGCTGATACCAAAGTCTGCAATTTTGACGAACCATTTCGGACCGGTCGCGACGACCATGATATTCTTGGCGCTCTAGTCAGCATTGTGCTATCAGTGTTCAAGATACAGATCATCATACTGAAGGTTTGAGATCTCTATGGATAAACCTGTTGCTGTGCATGAATGTCAGGCCTTCTAGGACCTGTGCTGAAATTTGAATAGTTTCGGGTTCGGGTAGAGCCTCTGATAAATAGTGCCGTAAATCTCCATGCTCGATGAACTCCATGGCGATATAAACTGTGTCATCATCATCATACCAACCGTTTGAAGTCACAAAACAGTGCCGATACTGCTTGGTTTAGTATTCGAGTGTCTGAACGGGCGAAGCCATGGATACACACCTTTGCGTGCGAAAACTTCATTATAGCCTCTATTTCTCGGAAATAGTCCAAGTCCTTTCCTGGAGCCACGCGCTTTTGAATTTCCTTGACAGCCCTCGAGGTCTCGACTCCTGCCTCGTGCCGCTTCTGAAGGTATACAGCCCCGTATGTCCCCCGGCCCAGGAGCTTCACCCTGAGCCATCGCTCTTTTCTTTGAACGCGTCGCTCGTACGTCGACCGGGCCGGCTCGTCGATGACATGTTCCACGCCATCACTCAAGAATGTTGTTTTGATCCTGCTGTCATCTAGGTCGCAACGCAAAGCACCGCCGTCGGTCGGCATAGTGATTGCGCAATCAGCAGAGAGCGATACGGAAAGACTCGGCTTTGGAACGGAGTATCCGATTGGCGTTGCGCTAGGGCCCTATTCGTCGACGATTCCGTCGGTGCCAGTCGCTCAGCGAGAAGAATGGGGGGGACGCAAGTTCGGTCGTGGAAAGGACTGTGAACAAGGCATTGAGCACCACAGGATTCCCTAGCCTGTTTTTGTTTGAGGCAATTTCGTGCAAGGCTGACGTAGCCTGGAATGAAGGCGTTGAAATGGGCGTTTGCATATTGGTGAGGCAGCCGACTGCATGGGGGCCAAATGGTTCGAGATTGCGCCGCAGCCACGATTCCATGGCTAATTAAGCGCCTGGAATGCAAAATTAGCGCCGACAATGTAGATTTATGGCTACTTGAAGTAGACCTGACGAACCCATCGTTCGTATCGTTTAGATAGCAGAAACTGATATCTGCAGGGGCATCATCAGCTCTGAGACAATCCAACAGCCCCGCACTCAGCCCCTCCTCCTCGGCTGTGTCTGCCCGGCAGGCATCTGGGCTGTGGGCTGGATAAAGTGGAAAAATAAATATTAATCAGGAAAAACGAGCATCGGCTACAGCATGACATGCCAAGGTGCATGCGCCACATGAATTAGCTTGTGCATGACCAGCGTGTGCACCTTGGCCACAGTCGGCAGTCTGGGGTTCCCCAAGCTGTGAGGGTTGCAACACAATGAACTTGGTGATTACTGATACTCGGCATGGAGGATAATCAAGCAATCGCGCCGCTTTCGCCGACGTGCGGCATCTCTCGAACCATTTCAAAAGCTTTGTATTTCTAACCATGTTGCCTTTGCACTTCGTCAATTTGTAAAGCTGCGAAAGTAGTGCACTTGCTCTTAGTATATCTAGACAGGTCAATCCACGCCATAGAAATTACTTTCCACGCATCACCAATAGTGACAATCAGCATTCAAGGCTTTGAAAAAAAAAGGAACACACACACGACTCGTTTTGAAGCAAGAGACCGAAATGTTCGGCAATTTATTAACCTACATTTTCTACATCTCCCTAGTCGTCCTTCAGGCGCAACATTCCATACAAACCCCCACGGCTAGCCCTTCTTTCCCATATGGCATCAACTATCCCAAGCGCATGATTGCTGGCGTTTCCGCCATCGATACCCCCATCGTACGTGCAGCCGATCATTACGCTCGCCAGCACAGCTCGGATTTTGTATACAAGCATGTAATCAGGGGATGGCTCTTCGGTGCGCTCATCATCAATAACAACGACACGCTTCGCGGTTCCGTTGACCTCGAGGTCCATGCCGTGGCTGCGCTCCTCCACGACTTGGGCTGGGACCAGACCCCGGGTTCCCCATTCATAAGCCACGACAGGCGTTTCGAGGTCGACAGCGCAATTTCCACCCGCGACTTCATCCGGGACTTCGACAAGGGTAAACACTGGGACGAGAGGCGGCTGCAGCTGACGTGGGACTCGGTCGCGTTTCACTCGCAGCCCGATTTTCACGAGTACAAGGAGTTCGAGGTCAAGACCACGGGCGAAGGGATTCTTTCCGAGTTTTCGGGACCGAGGCTTGGGATCACCGAGGAAGAGTTCTCTGCCGTCTTGGACGAGTACCCCAACAATGACATGCGGGACGGTTTCAATCAGACCATTATTTGGCTCTGTCAATCCAAGGCTTCGACAACATATGGTTAGTTTCCAATTCTGGCCGAGTAAAATGTGCCTACAATTGACTAATATGACTACTAGATACGTGGCTGCAGCCATGGGGAGATAATTATGTCTCTAATTACAGTTCCATTGGCCACAGATTCTTTGACTCTGCGTTTAACTATCTCCCGTAAACGCGTAGGCACATTCAGCATAGACTCTGACGCAAATTAATGGGCAGATCCTTCGGAATGGAAGATCAAAAATTCAGGGGAGGCAGATTAGGCTACGTTCTTCAGATTGGTTCAAGGAGCAGTAATATTTTTCATAATTAATTCCATAATTTTATTCTTCTCAAGTAAATTAAATCCACTTCAAGAACTTTTAGTGATACATCAATCAGAATAAAATATCAGTAATCTTTGCATGTTTTTGGTTTTTTGAAAGTCACAGAAAAGCCATTGTGAGATACACTCAGATATACTTTGCAAATGTGCTCCCGCATGAATATAGAGCAAAATCATATTCAAGGGAACGTGAACTAGATTTTATGCTCACTAACTTCTATGAATCACCACGAAAATTCAACGTAGTCACAACTGTAACAAGCTTCAAACGATTTCCAAGTAAATGCCATGTGATGTTCATTATGCCTCTAGTTTACAATGAATCCCAAGTCCCAAGCCGTGCCCAAACCATGTCTAGTGAAACTCCAAGCCAAACATTAATGAATGCAATTAAAAGACACTAGCAGCGCCAGATAACAGTACCGAGTCCCTGTTTAGTCCCACGAGCAATCCTTTAGTTGATGGCGATGCGTCGGGCCTCGTGCTTCTTAGCCTTGGGCACGACAACTGTGAGGACGCCATCCTGGAAGTTGGCTGTGGTGCCATCCTGCTCCACGCGGCTTGGAAATTGGAAGCTGCGGGAGAACTCGCCGACAGATCGCTCAGTGAGCCAGTACTTGGCCTTGGGAGCGGCGGGCTTGCTCTCCGCGGGCTGTGTCTTCTCGACCTGAGGCTCTGGCTTGGGGGCTTGCTGGCCGTTTTCTGTGACTTCCTCAAAGTCATCCTCGACAGTTGCCTGGTATGAGGAAGTGCTGTGCTTGTCGCTGTCATCGACGCTGTCTTTGGCAGCGGCGGCTTCCTCTGCGGGAGCTGCGGAGCTATCCGAGGCATAGGATCGCTCATTCTTGCCGTGGATCAAAATGGTCTGGGGATCGGTGAATGTGATGTTCACATTTTCCTTGTTGACTCCAGGGAACTCGCCGTGGAGCTCAAAGCTGTTTTCCGTCTCCCGCACATCAAACTTGGGCTGCCACTTGGGAAGGGCGGCTTGCTGGGAGTAGTGCTTGTCAAAGTCTTCCAGAAGGCGGAAGAGAGGGACGAAGGAGGCGTCCGAGTTGTTGTTGTAGAACTTTGGGTGGAAGAAGACCATTTTGACTGATTGAGTTGGTTTGTTGGCTTGGCTTGTGAGGCTTGAGTGTGATGTGATGTGAGTGTGTTGTGATGAGAGTGGATTTTGGGATATGGGGAATGCGAAATGTTGATTTATAGCTAGTTTGATCAGGCAGAAACTACTACGTTAATTCCCATCATATCCATCGTGTTCCTCCGTTGCCTAAGTGTGTTGCCTCCTGATTACACCATCTAGATTACTCTATACAGTTCGCGTTGGTGCTGACAAGTGCACGAATTGGGGAGAAGCTTCTAGCGTGTTCGAGACCCACTTACTTAGCAGCCACCTCCAAACTCCGCACTCCGCACTCCGCATCAGTCACGGGAATAGCGAGAGTTGCCCCGAAAAAGTTAGGAAAGACCAAACGATTATTCGGTGATGCGATCGAAGCAACGAGCAGAAAAAAAGACTAAAGTTAGGCTGACTTTTGTAAATGCTTCATGCACAATTCCTATTTTAGCGTCCCCCCGCTCCACTGTAAAACGACGCTAGGCTGTCATGAACACCATTTTGCATGATCGACAACTTTGTGCGAAAGCTCTCGTAATGAAGGTGTACAAATTGAAATCATGAGGGCAAAAGTTTGAAGGCTTTAATGGTGTTTCATATTTCGTCGCCCCTGCATCAGCCGCTAAGAAGACATGGCATCGCCAGAAATTTGCATCGTTTTTGCTAGCTGAAGATATGTTCTCATGTCCGACCACCGGTTGAGAAAAGCCTTCGATACATTCCGCGCCATCCACACCATCTGCTGTTAGACCAAGGATGCCTCCACCTCAATCTCGATTTGCATGCCTTCAATCCCAAGTTTGGGGACTTGAATACACGTCCAGATAGGACGTTGATCAGGCGTATATTTCTTGAAGAGCGATGTCACAACATCAAACGTCTTCTCCATATCCAAGTGGTAGGAGCGCACGGCGTACACGCTCTTCCATGACAAGCTCTTATCCACCGCCTGGAGTGCTTTCTCCACGTTCTTGAAAGCCCTCTCGATTTGTTTTTCGATATCCGCAGTGATTTTTCCTTCCGAGCCCCAACCTCCCTGTCCTGAGGTCTTGATTATATTTCCGACCCGAACAGCTTGAGAGTAGTGAAAAGCGTCTGCGTTTGCTTCCACTCCAGGGTAATCAAAGAATTGGGGTTTGGCGTCCATGTTGATGCTGGCGCCCTAGAAGGAGATTGAAGAGGTTGATATTTAGTTGATGTTGGTAATGATTGGTTAGGAACACTCAATGTTGAAAAAGGATGACCTGGGACACTCGGTATTTATAACGTTTGGACTGTTGGCTTGGCACGTTGATTAAAGCATCTGGAACTTGTTTTCCTGCCTTTCCACTAGGCAGTCCCATCGAAAGGATTCTCCACAATAACCCTCCCAAAACTAAGGATTACTATTTTGAGACTACATTTTACGCTGTGAAAGGAATGGAAAATGGCCATTACGACCACTGATGATGGATGGTCTTGGTGAGGGGCGGCTTGGCGGTTCCTGATTCTTAAAACAGGAAATTAAATCCCCCCCACAGGAAGGTGTAAAGCTCCGGAAACAGCGGTGACAATTGAGTTGCTCGTTTGGGATATTAAAAAGGCCAGAGAGACCTAATCCAAGCTCTCGAGTCTTGGCGGCTCGTGCATCACGGAGGGTCAAAACCTGGTCATTGATTTACTACCCACAAATTGCTCTCATTGGCTATTCCAGTGACAGCCACAAGAGATGTAAGAAGCCCCACGTTCTACAATTCGTGAGTGAAATGACCGGCGTTGTTATGATGGGAAAAGGTCCAAAAACCTACTTGATTTGTGCTAGCGTTCTCGTTTTGGGTGGGTTCGGTAGCGGACGCTAATCCCGGCCAAAACCGATCTTGTGCATTGCTGCGACGGTAACGATGTAACGCCTTGACCGTGGCCTGACTTTGACAAATAATTACAAGTTTGCATCGTTAAGAGGCCTGAAAATATGCCTGATTTCCGCCGGCCTTCTTATAGTGACTGTGGGACTATTAGACTGTTACTGAAAAGAGCGTCATGAACCAGTGGGGCAATGCTTTCATAGAAGGCGGCAAGAAAACAGGTCACTCATATACAATCGTGCAAGACAAGGTCCAAAAAGTTTCATAGAGTGCAGGATTTGTTCATATTGAAGAGGGCAACTTCAATGCGAGTTACTCATAGTGTTAGACCGTGACATAAGAGTTTCCTGACTGGTCATTAAGGAGTGTCTTTTCAATGACATCAAGGAATGGGGAAGCGCTGTAGCTGTACAACGCCAGGAGGAGCATCACTTGCAGCAAAGGTTTTTTGAGGAGAACAAACTTGCTGTTCGTTTTCATAGAGTTTGTTGCAATGAAGAGACAGGGAAGTAGATTTACTGGGAAATATCCAAAATATTCTAGCAGGATTGGCCATGGACCGAAGATGATCCAATACAATTGAATTTATGTTCAGTCTAGCCACCCAAAATTACAAAATTGTACCTGGCGCACTCATAACCTCTGCGCCTAAAGTTCACGAGTCTATTTACAGCACCATGATACCTCCGACAAAGGCAGCCAGCACGGCTCCGACAACGGCAACTGCCTGCCTGTCAACGCTGACAAACGAGGCTGCGCTGTTTTCGTCCGAAGAGGTGGCGGTGGTGGTGGCGTAAGAGCAAGTCTCGGCACCAGCCGAGTAGGTGCTGATCAGTCCGGGGTAGTTGCTGTCGGCGCACCCCAGCTTGACCAGGCTGAGACCAGTCACCTGGGATCCGGTGTAGTTGTAAACAGTGGCGGGCATCGTGGTAGCAGTCACGCTGACAATGCTGCCCTTGTTTGCGCTCGTCAGGCCGCTAGTCACCAGACTATCACCTCCGCTGGGTCTGTCGGGGAGGTCCCAGGCGTTGTAGAAGCTCGACTCGGTGATCAGGCTGGCCTTGCACGAGGTGGTCGCCACAGACGCGCTCTTGGAGATGGTGGGGGCGAGGCTCGACTCATCCAGCTTGGCGAACTCCTTCATGAGGTAGTTGTAGTCTTCCGAGAGAGTAACCTCGGTTGAGCTGTTGATGCTGACCAGACCGTAGTCTTCCGTCTCCTCGGTGAACTCGTAAACCAGACCGCCAGAAAGCACCGTCATGTTTTCGCCGTAGAGAACAGGCACGTTGGTGAAGGTGCGGGGTCGAACGTTGTTGCAGCCGTACTCGGAGAAGAAGACGGGAATGCTCGTGTCAGCAAACATGTCAACCAGCTTGTCGTAGCCCGACTCCGTGTAGCTGCTGTCACCGCACCACTCGTAGTCGTTGAGACCGAAGAAGTCCATCTTGGAGGAGGTCGAGTTCTCGAGGGTGCATCCAAGGTAGTTCCAGGTGTCGCTCAGCATCGTGCTGACATCGGCAGCAGAGTAGCCGACACCGATGCTTCGCGAGGCGTGATGAGAAATGTAGTCGTGCAAGTCACGAGTCACGGCTCGGATGTACAATGGCGCATCGTAAGCGCTGTCCTCGTTGATGATTTCGTTTGCGGCGAAGAAACCCAGTGTGTTGGGGTAATCGGCGAAAGCCTCGACAATGCCAAAGATGTGCTTGAGATAGGCGAGGGTGTAGGTGCTGGAAGGGTCGCTGCGATCAATGTACTGACCGCTCAGGCCGCTGTTGACGTCGAGAATCATGTAAATTCCGGCGGCGTTGAAGATGGAGGCGCACTGGTCGTGGTCAAGGTCGGTGTCTAAGTTGTACACACGGATGGTGTTGACTCCAAGACGCTGCATGAGAATGGCATCTCGCAAGCACGCCTCGGGGTTGCTCAAAGGGTCAGCAGTGGAGTTGAAGCCCGCAGATCCTCCAGGTTGGTAGCTATTGGCCAAAGATTAGCAAAATGTCACACTCGAGGCAAACGCAGGACTGCAGTACTCAATGCCGACAATGTTGAACCGCGTGTTCGTGCTGTTAGTGACAAACTTGTTGCCGCTGACGGAAACATATTCGACAGCAGAGACGGCACTGGTACCAGCAAGAGCCAGCAAAGCGGCTCGGGCTTTTGAGAACATCTGTAAACTGTCAGAATGACTTCAACCCGGCTCATAGTTTTCAAGCTCGTACCATGATTGCGGTTGGTATTCCTGGAATAAAACGAGTGTGATTTGGTTAAAGTTTGAAGGAGTGTGAGATAACAGTGTAGATTTGTAGACTATGGACACCGAATCCACGTCAGCGATCAAAAGAGTGACGCAAAGAAAGCACAGAAAACAAGCTAAAAACAAGCGGACACGAGGCGCAAGAAGGACGGAAAAGCAAGCTCAGGAGAAGTTCACAGACGATAAAACTCTCAGCTTGTTGGTCGTAGTGGGTCGGGCACCGAAGCTGGAAAGCTTACGTCGACATTTCGGTTTTGCGGCACGACGCGTGTTAGTCCCGCAGTATCACGGCATCGATTGCCGAGTGGATCTCGCAGGAAAAACCACTTGCTGCGCGAGTGTCACTCGCCACGCCATGAAATCAGCTGCTAACGCGGATCAAGCTTAGCGTCCAGCGAATCAGGGGCCATGTTTTAATCAATTGATTTGAACACAGGGGCCGAGTGGGCGCATCCGTTTCATTTGCGATGACTGGATTCAGCACCTTGGTCACACACACAATACGCGCACACTTTCTCAGAAAGCCTGGGGGGGCGGCGCATGAGGAAAATCAGGGGAAGATCTAATGCTCAAAGGCAGAATCAAACTCTCTCCCATCTGCGAAAACAACAAATGAACCACATCACCCACACATCTGTGACGTTTTTAGAGACAACCAGAACACATGCCCAAATTCCTCCTCTCATATTTCACGCTCTGGTTTTCCCAATATGTATTGAGATTCTGAAGCCATGTTTACAGATTCGATGTTTGACCCAGTTGTTTTAAATTCGTGGTCGTGACCCTTGTCTCGCATAACATGGGGTGATGATTGCGGGAGGAGGAACCGTTGGAGGAGAAAGCCAAGCCTTCGTTCCCGCAGCCAAGACATTAGGTGCAAATCATTTTTCAGGCTAGACCTTGTTGTATCCACCGCATGACATGGTAACAGTGGTGCAGATATCTTCAATACTCTGCGACGAACGAAAAATTGCCTGCGCAAGCCCAAAACCAAAGAAAAAAAAGAGATTTGATTTGAGATCCAAGACTGGCACTGCGTCCAAATTCGGATACGCGTGCATTTCCCCTGGCCCACGCTCCTTGACGCGACCGACAGGGGTCATCCGTGCTACCCGGGAGGACAGCCCATCAATAAAGATCAATAAAGTCCCCCCTCACACATAGAATGAAAGAATCAATAATCTTCTCAGCGTTTCTTTTGGAAATCTTAAACAAATATTTAAATGAAGAAAATCAGAAAGCCGTTCGCTAATACTGGAAAGAAGCATAAAAAACTATGGACATAGCACTTGGAACATCACAAATGAATTTGAGTAGTCGCGGCGTGAGGCAAAAGGATTCAACTGCACTATCAACACACATCTTTGGATCAATGCTGGAGCCCTTTTGTGGAAAACAAGCCAGAGTCTAATTTTATGTTTAATCCGAATTGGTATGCGTGGGTAAACTGCAGCCAACGAGACGCGATGTGTACCTGATGAGCCATGTAAGCACCTGTACAATCCCCACTTCGAACCCAACTTGATTTTACCCGGTCGACCAGGACGGCCACGTACAGTTCATTCCACAAGAAGGCTAACTTGGAGCGCCGTATATCTATCCACTAGGTTGCATCATATACGGAAGGGGCCCAAACCCGACTTCGAACGAAGGCGGGTTGGCATTCTGCGACACCCCCCCCCAGCAATGGGTCGATTTGGACTTGATAACATGTTTAGGCGATGCTGGGTAAAGGCCGATACCTTGAGGATTTTCTAAATAAATACTGACATTGCGGGAATTACCAGTCCGTGAGCACCATGTTAGCACTGGGCTGACGATGATGTAGCTATTTTCTCGAAATCTCGAACCCGGTTCGGCACTGTGTCATCAGACGCCGCGGGAAAATACGTTTATTCTAATAGTACGGGCAGTTTTTTTCTACGAGAAGCTCCGTCCAGTCAATTATCATCACCGACGCGAATCGCCGGGGTCTAGCATGATGCTATACGATGCCCCACCTGGTGATAGCAACATGTCCACCAGCAGTTGCGTCTGTGGCTGATGACTGGAAAAGTCAAAGCAATAACGGCGGTCAAGTAGATTGGTTAAGACCATGGTGACATAATCCGAGCTAGTTCATCATTTATACGCCTCAAGAACGTTTTACCCCTCTTCTCTGTTCTTTTTTCCATTACACTGAAGCCAAAAATCTCAACGCCAAAGCCGGTGCCACTAGCATCGCCGAGATTGCCGAAAATGGTATCAATCAAAACTCTGTATCCCAAATCGTTTGGCAACCGCAGCCCCAAAAGCGATCCGTCCTTCGCCAAGATCCGCCAAAAGTTCTTTCTCGCCGCGGGCACGAATTTTTTGTACCTCCAGCTCCTCTTTCTCGCCCTCTTCTGCTACATCTTTGGCTCCCTGTACCAGCAGGGCAGCCACATTCACAATTTGCACGTCCTCTTTGTCGACTATGATGGGGGCGCCATCGGCCAGGCAGTGCGCAATGCATACGCGTCGCTCGAGGGCAAGGGCTTTCCGGAACTGATTGAAAAGCCGGCCTCGGACTTCCAGACTGCGTTGGACGTGCGAGAAGCCGTCTGCAAAGCGGGATATTGGGGAGCTTTTTATGTGACCCAGGGCGCATCCAGCCGGTTGCGGGATGCGCTGACGGGAGATACAGATGCTTCGACATATGACAGAACAGATGTGATGACATACGTCTGGAATGAAGCTTTATATGCGTCCATTATTGATGCCGGAATATCGGCAAACCTACAACTTCTATCCAACACGGCCAAGGTAGAGTATAGCACTGTAAATGGAACCGGCAATGTCACATCCGTCTCTGGCGGGTCAATTTCTGTCATGGCAGACCCATGGAAGCTGCAGTCCATCAATATTCAACCAACTGCACAGGGATCAAGGGCAATTTATAATACCGTTGTCATCATTCTGGTCATGATTCAAGAGTTCTTTTATCTGGGAACAATCAACGGCCTCTACGCTCAGTTTAAAGTGTACTCTCGTATCAAAGTCTCTCGCATCATCCTGATCCGCAACCTCATTTCAATCACATACACGTTTATTGGGTCCCTTTGCGTTACCGGCGCAATCTGGGCGTTCAGATCCGGCTGGAATGTCAACGGTAACCAGTTTGTCTTGTCATGGATGGTCATATGGCTGTTTGCGCACACCAACTTTCTCGTGCTGGATGTCTTTACGATCTGGCTACCTCATCCATTTGTACCCATGGCGCTGATTGCATGGATAATTCTCAACGTCACTTCCATTATTATACCATTTGAACTCAGTCCGGCGTTCTATCGCGTGGGATACATGTTCCCGGCTCATCAAGTATATCAGAGTTTGATAGACATTTGGTCAAGGGGGTGCAACCCCCATCTCCACTATGCCCTGCCAATTCTATTTTCTTGGGAACTCGTTAGCTTCACCCTTAGCGCCCTTGGAGTGTTTCGCAGGTCGCACTTTGCCGTTCTTGGAGAGGAATCGCAGGCAAAGGAGTTCTCCGAGCGTCTGGATGCTGCTGTGGCAGTTGAACTAGAAAATATACGACAGAGGAGGCCGACGCTTTCAAGGGCTGCGAAGTCTGAAGCTGATACTGGTTCCCCAGAGCCGACTCCCGGGACAAGTGCTGCGGAGAAGGACGACGAGGAAGGAGTCATCCGAGAAGAACTTGCAGAGGCCCTCGAGCGAGTCATTACAAGGCAAAATATCGAAGAAAAAAATCGAAACGCCGCCTGTGGTTTTGGACCATCATTCAACTTACCATTTAGTCATGAGAGTAGTGACGGTGAATGATTGGGCTATATGAACTACTCTGATTAAAGTTAAGGGGTATTATCAGCCGCAACTGGGTCAATGGTGCTAGTCTATTGCAATCTATGGAAACTGAATGGTAAAAAAATTACTGATTAGGATTTACAAAAGGGTCGCAAAACGGACAGGTAGTGCAACTAAAATGAAATGGGAGATTATTCACTTCAATGATCGATGGTTTTACTTTTGCACGACACGAATCGCTCATTTTCATCACTCACATCGAGAATTCTCTCATCATAGATTTTGTGCTAATTATTGCACGTAGTGAATTGGTTCAAAGTGATACACGGACACATCAAAATGCGCTCTAGATGGCTTCCAGGTAAAACCACCAATCATTTCGTTCCAACTTCATCTCAACTTGGAGACGATTCACACATATTGACGATCTCTTGCAGTAAATAAATTGTATCATTAGAGTACCCCTGGCTATATTCAATGAAAATGTCGTAAACGGTCGTACCTCACTCTTTCCCTTCCTCTTTTTCGGGGAAATCAGGCTCAGGCTCATCTACCACTGGATTGCTGCGGATTAAAAGAGAAAGGAGAAAGCAAATCGCTGTGAGAACCAAAGCAACAATAAGAAGATAGCTATAGGTCTTCACGTATGCAGAGATGATTTGCGTCCGTTCCTCAGTACCAACGGCATACTTTGTAGCTTCAATTACAGACTGCATGATGGCTGAAGCATCAGATTTCAGGTTGGCTGGGAGAGCTTGCCGAAGATTCCTAGGCAGTAAGACTAGATAAGCCGACCACGTTAGTGTTTCGTTCAAACCTGAAGATGTCCAACTTTACCTGTCCACATGCCACCACACACAGCGCCGCCAATAGATCCACCGATATTAGCTGTCAGAAAGAATAGCGCGGTAACGATAGGTACATCTTCCAAAATGTTAGCTTGGTTATTTATTAGGAGTGTCCAACTTCTGACTGACCTTTGGGTGTGGAGAATGACTGGATCAATTGAATCACGTTGAGAAGACCACCAAACCCGATGCCATATATAACAAGAGCAGCTACCAAAGCACCCTCATTTTTCAAGGGCTCGTGGTAAGAGTAGAGCAACCCCAACCCAAGAACCGTGAATGCATGGGCAATGGAATAGAGCCACTTATTGTTTCTGAAATATGCCGACGCAAATCCATACCAGATGGCCATGAAAGGCGCAACCACGTTACAGATGTATGAAATCATAGTGGCGGTCGACACGGAGTCATTGCTGGAGACGACGAGGAAGACGTACAAATAAGTTGTGGCCATGACGGTCGCAAAGTATTGCAATGTGTTGCCTATATTCGGTTTAGCTGACACATCAGGGTTCATGAAAAGAGGTAACTCACATCCCAAAGCCGCTAAGATGCTGCTATTTTGGAACATCAATTTCGGGAACAGAGGGGACTTTGAAAACATTCTTTCCCAGACAAACAGAGCCACCAGAAGCAGACCGCCAATGACAGTTGGCACCACATTTTTGGGTTCACTATATTTGCTGGGCCCTCTGGTTTCGAGCGGGATGGGAAGCAGCAACATGGCAGTTCCTGAAATCAAGAGAGCGATACCGATAAGATCTTGTTCTTGGAGCGCTTCCCAAACGCGTTTGGCGGAAGGTCGCTCAGTACCCCGGACAACTTTGAGCCTCCGTTCGCTAATGAAAAGTATCACAAAGAGCATTATGGCTGCAACTGGGATCTAGTAATGTCAGCTGATTTGTTCGGAAGTCCCACCTAGAGGTAAGCAACTTACAAGCGCCGCCCAGACACCGGTTCCCCATCTCCAACCAAGATTATCAAGCATGGCTTCTGCCATATGGCTACCGCCCTAAACTCCTATTAGCGAAGGATTCTTTGTCTACTAGTTTTATCATAGCCGTACCAATAGTGATATTATAGAGGGAGCATTGACTGCCGCCATGGACAAACCACGATATCGGATGCTTGAGAGCTCTGCTGGTATATCAGAAACCACTCTTCCAGAGACACTCCCGGGCTACTGTACCTGCTCCAAGAAAAAGAACCATAAACTTAGAAGCTGAATAGTTGTCTTAGCATGGTAGGCATAAATGTGGAGATGATTCATACTCATTAGGCCGATGGCGTAGAAAATGTAGCCAGGGATGAAGCAAGACACGTTCGGAGCAGCTGCTATCATAACAAGACCCAGCATACTCAAAGTCAGGGCAGAGGTAAAGATAATCAACGGTCTCACGGAACAATTAGCTTCAAATAGAACATACAATGCGATTGTACAAAAACTCACTGCACATGATTGACCAACACGGCCAGAGGGCCTTGGATCGCTACGTACTTGTCAGTTGGCGGTCTGGCTGTATGAGTGACTCGAACTTACCAATGGTAGCCACTCCGACACATGTGGCCAGGGCCCCCTCGATTGAAACACGGGAGAAGTCGCTTAACGCGTACGTATAAAACACGGAAACAGCAACCACGTCGAGGTAATTTGTCATGGACACGAGTAATAGACCAACCCAGGCTGCTGTTAGTTCCCATTTGCCAAGCACGCGAGCCAAGGAAGGTTCCGTATCCGCATCTTCTTGCTCCTCCACGGCGGGGCCAGTTCCAGCCATTCCTGCAGAATCTCCGAGACCCCGAGGGCCGTCAATATCTTCTTTCTTTTCCATGTTGGATGGCCCACTGAGATGGGAATAATTCACAATGCGTACAATTCCTGTCTGATTCTGGTGCTGGAAATTGACCACGTATGTTGGGAATAGCCCGGCAAGTGTGAGTTGACTGCGTTTATAATAAAAATGTTATCTACACAAGTAGACTCAAAAACTGCTTTCCTCTCGCAAAAATTGATATCAGTGCTGCTGGTCATGTTCAAGTACTATTCCTAGTCTGGTCTGCCGATCCACGAGATGGCTCATGCGTTCATGCCAATAAGCGCCATGCCTATTCGGGTCAGCAAATACGCATCTCCACTTCATCCAAGGGGCGAATGGTGGGTCAATGTCAAGCAATCCACAGGTTTCATTAGATGAATTTATCAAAACATGGCTCCAAGAGCCTAGTCCACTGTGACTCTGTTATCAAAAAATGCCGAGGGGGCAATTAACCGGTCGACAAGCTGGATAACGCGTGCCGAACAGACAGTGTTGTTACAAACCGGCAGAGAAATACATCAGAGGGGGCCTGCTTACTTATGAACGCCCACCGTACACAGTATTTAACCTTAGGCCGCGCTAATGTGCGTGCCCCGCTTCGGACTGGTGGTGAGAGCATGCTATCTGAAGCTATGCCTGGTCGAGTCTGCAAGTCCACGATGACCGTGTGCTGCAAGCCAATGTGGAGATGTTTGTCTGACATGTGCGATGTCTCGGCGCATTAAAGTCTGCAGTAGTCTTTAGCCAAAACGCTTTAAATACGCCGGCTCGTCGAATACTTGCGCCAATTTGATCTTGATAATCTGTAAAACTTGGACCGAACAAAAACACATTTTCCCTTGATTGGGCAATCCGTTGGGATTGATTTCTTTCATCATACCTCCAAATAGCTCATCTAAGGAAGATGTAAGTCAACACAATGCCAAGGCCATATTAACGCTCACATGTAAAAAAAAAAAATAGGGTGTTAAAAACTAGGGCCAATTGGGACTGGCTCGAGGAGCAACAAGCCCCCGAGTGTCTAAAATGGGTCAACCAACAGAATGAGGTGACAATCAAGCATCTCGACTCACTCTCAAAGACTGAGGAGCTCCTGCAGCAGATGAAGAAGTTGGCCGAGCAGCATTTCCCAGTTTCCAAACACTTCTTATCAGGCAGAGTTTTCCGCCATCGTCAAGATGCCACGCACAAGCAAGGCATCATTGAGATGAGCAAGGACGGGACGGCGGATACCTGGAAACCTGTGTTTGATCTCGATGAAGTCGGCAGAAGGGAAGGGAAGTCTTACGAGTTTGCAAACTACGGTCTTCCCAGCAACGTCATTGAGGGCACTTCTTGTCGAATTTTGATCATGCTCTCGGAGGGTGGTTCCGACCTCGCCGAGGTGAGGGAAGTTGATGTTGACACAGGTGAGGAGGTTCCTGGGGGTTTTCGAGCCCCTCCTGGGCGGTCAACTCTGAGCTGGCTTGACATGGACCATGTCATCATTACTCATGCTCTCAACAACGGCCCAACTACAGCAGCAGGCTGGCCAACAAACACATACATCTGGAAGAGGGGCACTGATCTGACACAAGCTAAGCTTGTTCTCTCTCTACCGACTAGTCATGCTATATGCGTGAACTTTGCCATGGGAACTGGACCAACCCGCCTGGGTTTGATTCACGAATGCCCTGACTACTCGACAAATTTCTATCATTTGGTTTCAGTTGATGGTACAATACGAAAACTACCGCTGCCTTCGAAAATCAATCTACCTACCAGCCTGACGGCGACCTCGAGACATCTGGTGGTATCACTCACAGAGCCTACAACCGTGGCTGGGAAGCATGTACCAGCCGGGACATTGGTCGCTTGCGACGTCACCAAAGAGGAGGACAGCGTTTCAATTGTCTATATTCCCAATGAAGGCGAATTCAACACAAACATCTTTATTCACGGTCTGGCAGCCAGCAAGTCCAGGGTATATCAAACGCTGTCAAGCAGAGGCCAGCATCGGCTAGTCGTTAGCGAATTTGACGAGAACAACACATGGTCCGTGATCCGAACAGTTTGCGCGGCTCCTGGGTGCGTCATAAAAGTTGAGGGGGCCGATCGGAGCAGCAACAGGGTGATGATTGTGGAGACGGGGCTTCTGACGCCCACACAAATCATAACGGAAGATGAAGCATGGAACAGGACAATACTGTATTCGGAGCATGCTGCATTTGATGGCAAAGACTACTCCGTGGAGACGCAGTGTGCCCAAAGCCGGGATGGCACATCAGTTGACTACATGATGCTTGCACCAAAGACACGAAAAGGGCCACTTCCAGTCCTGATGACAGCTTATGGTGGATTTGGTATTTCCTTTCCGCTCGACTATGTTAATCCATCCCTAGGAGGACTTGCTCTTGTCCCATGGCTCGAAGCCGGAGGCGCACTAGTCGTCGGATTAATTCGCGGTGGTGGAGAACGCGGTGTCGAGTGGCATCATGCAGCCATGAGGGAGAAACGGCAAAATGCTTATGATGATTTTATCGGCGTGGCAGAGGCCCTCATCCAAAAAGGAGTGACCACGCCTGAACACCTTGGAGTGTTTGGTGGTTCCAACGGCGGACTTCTCGCCGGCGTCATGGGAACGCAGCGCCCGGACCTATTCAACGCCATAGTGAGTGACGTGCCCATGGCCGATATGATGAGATACCCATACATGGGGATGGGATCGGCATGGCTTGAGGAATACGGAAATCCGGAAGATGCCAAAATTGCTGTGGCGCTTCTCGCATATTCCCCCTTTCACTGCATCAAAACCGGCGTCGAATACCCGCCATTCCTGGTCACATCCTCGACCTTGGATGACCGTGTTGGAGCGGGACATGGGCGAAAACTTGCGGCGAGACTCCAGGAGGTGGGCGCAACGGCCTTCCTGTATGAGCAGACGGAGGGAGGCCACGGGGTGAGCGATGCGTTCAAGCACACGGCTTTCATGGCTCGTCGCACGGCATTTTTGATGTCGCGTCTTCTTTAATTAGGCATATAGCAATGGCACTGAGCATCGTATTTGGTTGGTGGTATAGAAGGGGACCGGGATGATGGAGCAAATGAATGTGGGCTATCAATCTGACTGCCGGCTCCACCATCACGGGCGAACTGCCATGAAGGGCTAGCGTCAGCGATTCCTTCTGTGGAGAGAGATCCATTAAATCCCCGCTATGATGCGTGTAGCCATCTCCCGAAATCCAGCAACTTGGATTTTCTCTCCAACTCCCGCGTATTCCCCATTCTGCAGGATCCAACATTCATTGACATGAGCAACTTTTTACCGAACTAGCACGTCTTCAAATCATCCATCATGTATGAAGCTGCTCCAGCACGGCCTAAGAAGACATCCATATCCAGAAGTAGGACTGGTTGTGACGCGTGCCGCAGGAAGCGACGAAAGGTAGATACCCATGCCCGAATCCTGTCGACCGGCTCCGGAAATTTCTTTGCTTTTGCTTTTTTTTCTCCGCGCTGACTAGGCAAAAGTGCGATGAGGTAAAACCGATTTGTGGGCGCTGCAAGAAGAGTCATGAAGAATGCATGTTCCCCGCTAATCGGTGGGAATTCCACGATGCTTCTAGCTGGGCTGCTCACAAGAGTCGCGTTGCGAGAAGCCGCACTTCAACCAATCATGAGCACCAACCTGGAAGCCTTCCGGCATGTGCTTATGGCTCTGAGACCCCGGCTTCAAGTGTGGCATCAGACATGGATGCGCATCCATCCGACTCAATCCGAGATACACATTCAGCAGGGCTGAAAAAACCACGAGTTTCATCGGCAGCTTCGAAAGCGTCTTTTGATGTGTCAGATTCATCAAAACCACCTTATCTGGAATCATCTCAAATATGCAAACGAACATCACCCGCGCACCCGCCTTCATTCCATTTCCAGCATGCAACGTCATTTTTCTCGATACCCCCGAGGATTATTTCCCCCAGAGAATCACAGCCTGACGGCATGTACATGGCTCATTTTACGAGACATGTCATTGACATGGTTCCCTTCAATCTCAAGGTCATATGTAACAACATGAATGCCACAAGAGCTGTGGAGTTTGCTGCCATGGCGCTGGGGGCTGCGAACTTGGCCAATTTGAAAGGCGGATACGCACATTCTTCATCCAAGCCCGGAGGCTCAAAGTGGGCCCCAGAAGGAAACCACATGAAGGATGCTCTACGATATACCAAAATGGCATTATCAACGGCTATAGAGCACGTCACTCCAAGAGTAAATGAAGCAATCGCCGCACATTTACTCCTCCTTTTCGTTGAGGCAGAGCTTGGGACTTTTAAAGGATTGCGCCGCCACCTTGGCAGCATCTCTAAACTTACTCTTTCAAATGATCATCACCTTTCGGAGATGTTATTTGACGGTGACCTAATCGAAGCCATTGCGGATTCTAATGTCATGTTAAGATACATCGCTGGTCTGTGGAACCCCGCGCCCGTGCGAACAGAATCTTCCCACTCTTTGTCATCTCTCAGTCGTCGGGCGCTTTCTAATTCCGCGACTATCAACCTGATTGTATCTACGGCCTTGGTATCCAGCGGGCGAGCTGTCACTCTTCGAGCTGCTCAAGACCACCTGGAAACTCGCCCAGGTGTCCCATTTACGACGCTACTTGAACGCCACTGGGAGCTTTGCTTCTCACACGACAATGGCCAAGGCGGCCTGCCCGAACAAGAATTTGACTGGAGTGCACAATATGAACAATGCTTTAACGAACTTAGGATCCAGGCCAAACGACTCAGGCAATGCAAATCACCCTTGCCGCCTGC
Source organism: Calonectria pseudoreteaudii (assembly GCA_001879505.1). Taxonomy (NCBI): domain Eukaryota; kingdom Fungi; phylum Ascomycota; class Sordariomycetes; order Hypocreales; family Nectriaceae; genus Calonectria; species Calonectria pseudoreteaudii. The sequence continues at coordinate 288,672 of KV875250.1, read as the reverse complement.
TGTGGTTGAAGGCACAGCACCATCGACTCCTGAATCCGATGTTACCATCGAGCTATCCGCGCTTGACGACGAGCCTCTCCGGTTTAGGACACATGAAGAAGCTATGGAAGCCGCAGAATACGCATTTGCACACATTGTGTGTGACGAAACTGTGCTCTCGGACCTGATCGAGCATCGACCGCACAATAACTCACAGAATCCGTGGCTTCGTCTCCTTCTTCGCATCACCAAAGGAATCGATCCGAGCAAGTGTGTTTCCGGGAACAAATACCGCCGCGGCATCATTGGAATGATCCTACAGGCAGCACTGCGGTGCGAAGCTCCCAGCTCTTTGTCCTATCTCAGTGACTTGATCAAGAAAATGATGGTCACGGGTGGCGGTTGGGAGGACTTTTCCACACCTCTGCATCAAACATTGCTGGTTGTGGGGCCAATTCAAAAGCAATTTGACCTCGGCCGGCAAATCTTGTTGGTGGCTTCTCGCGATATAACCATTGACTGTGACATTTTTTCGTCTTCGAGTTCCTCGATGTTGATGATGCAGGGACGGGAGGCCGACGGTGGAGTCTTTGATGAGGAGATTGAAATCGATCTTTCCATCAAAAGCAAATGATTATGAATATATATCAAATCCATTATTATTATTATTATACTCAGATACACTTCGATTTAGCAATTTAGAATGCCGATGAGTGATGAAAGAATCTGGGATACATTTCCTTTTAGTGACCGCAACGTGCCAATATAGACAGGATACAAGGAATGTTAAAAGGTAATAAAACATAGCCAATTAGAATTATCACCTCAAATACAAGTTCATTTTCCTATTTCTTGATTTTTCTCTCGAATTTCGCGGATGGATCACATCGACCTTATGAATAAGGAGCGCTCAGCAGCGGCTTCATTGGACTCGTTTCTGTTGTGGCGTTGCGCTAGTGATTCAGCCAGCCACCAAGTTCGACACTTCTTTGACAGCAAATCAAGTGTTGGGCTAAAATAAACTCAGGCCGATCCCCTTTTCCGGTCGCCAGCAATGTTGAATTTTTCATCCTCTAAGCGACTGCTGTTCTAGATTCAAGACCATAGTTTCGTCAATTTTCTCAAGCCAGTAATGAAAATTAAAAGGCTCTGTGAAATCTTCCCACGGCTTTACTCAAAGCCAGAAAGCAGTGAGTCTGATACTCGGCATGGAAACGATCCATGCAGCAATCATCCCAGACCTTCACTAACTCGACAGGTAAAACTCAGCAATCTCGACACATACCCGCAGATGATTTCAAATGCTGGCATGAACAAGACCTGGATCCAGATTTCCCTGGAAAGTCTTTCTGGTACAGAGAGTTTGTTGGGGAAAATGGGTATCCTCCAAACGTCACCGTCCAATTACCGTCTTCAACAGAGCGAAAAATGCCCATCGGAGGCTGTATTCTAACTTGTCGCCGAATCGCCAATTTGCGAATCCAATGCCACGCCAGAGGCATGGATCCCGGACGATACCGTATTTCATGGATATTCTACTTTGTTAGTAGCAAGCATTGCACTCCATCTGCCGAGAAGCTTCCTTCAGAGAGTATCTCAGAAATTTTTCCAATCGATTCTGTTTCTGCAAATTCGTTACCGACTATCATGCAACCTCTGGACTCCGGATGGTCCTCTTCTTGGGGGATCCGCTGCAGCGCTGGACGGGCAAAAAACCCCAGGAATTTTCCTCGTCAAAAAATCGATGTCCATAAACATCCCTCCATCACTAGTCAACTCTTGTTTGATGGACACAACGAAATGATTGTCACAAAGGAGCTATGGAATATCTTTAAAAACACAGATTGGTGTGAGATTCCCGGTCCTGATGTCCTTATTGGGCATGATGGTCAGTTGTTTCTAGTTATTGCGAAGGATTTTGACAATGAGTGGATAGGAGGTTTCTCATTTGGAGGTGTGAAGTTGGAACCTATTCAATAAAACCATATCTTACATCTATTTATCACAAATTTGAACGAGATTTTCACAGCATATCGCAAACGACACTCAGATGTGTTTACCAGAATGTACCTTGATCACTCTAGTTGTATTCACAACCACCATTCACTCAAGAGCAAACAATCCAAGCAAAATGAACAATTGAAAAAATTTATAACTTTATTCTATATGTCTGGTCATAATAAAACAAGCCTTTAATTTTGCTCTGCCAATGCACCTTCTGTTTTCCAATGATGATGCTTCCGTTAGGGACGAGTGAAGCGACCACGCTGGTCCTGAATAACTAGATAGAAACCTGAAAAATGTTTGAATAGCCAATGCCATCTTCTCCTAGTTCGGTTCTATAATTGAAATCGGTGTTGAATGAAAGAAAATCTATTCGTTTCTCGTATTCATTTTTTTTTGGGGTGCCAGTAGAAGTGACCTAGGCGGAGGCCGAAGAAGTAGTAATGTGGAAGGCGGGAGAGTACTGGAAGGTGTTGGAGTCGGTGGTCAAGGTGAAGGTGAGGCCGTAGTAAGCGAGGCCGCCAAAGTTGCTGGGGATAGTCCAGGTGAAGGTGCCAGTGCTGGTACCGACAGTGCCAAGAGTCTCGATAGGGCTCTGGGCATTCTGGGCAGGCCCACCGATGAGGCCAACAGTGACCTCCTGGTGGGCCCACTTGGCATCAGTCTTGCCGACAGCCTCAGCGGACTCAGGAGCTGGCCAGGTCCAGGTGATGGAGCTACCGGCAGGAACGGTAACAGCAGAGGCCGAGACGTAGAGGAAGCCAGAGGTCTGGGCAAAAGCGGAGGCAGCACAGGCCAGAACGGAAGCAATGGAGAACTTCATGTTGTCGGACTTTGATGTTGTGGATGAAAGTAGTTAGGTAGAAGTTGTGGTTGAGGAATGTTGACTGAAGTGCGATGAAGTGGCTGTTTCTCTTCTCTTATTCATACCTGAACGCGATTTTATTATCCAGTTCAATTGACCGCTATTTGTCTTACGCGTGCCATTCTCTGGTCCCCCTTGCAGGCTCCATATGCCTGAACGAAGCATTGACGACTTCCTTGGAAACTCTATTTACTCCCAGCTAGGCTATCTTCATTTAGTGCGATCGCTTGCCCGCCGGTCCTTTTCTTCACCAAAATAAAGAGCTAAAAATATGAAATCACTGCGACTCCAAAATGAATGGGAGGAAAAGAGACCAGAATACCAAGGGCAGGCGTTTAATGAGCAGTTCGGGCTTTTTTCGGAAGGGATCTACGTGTAACCGTGGTCCTGTACGAAGTACAATACACAAGTGCCCTATTAAACCTTAAAGCCAGGCCAGAAGTCGAGAGTCGCTATGTTCAAGTCCAAGCGCCGCCCATCAGCCGCTTTTGCCGAAAGCACCGCCATTTGAGGGTGCCCAATACCATGCGCCTGAAGATTGGAGAGGCTCGAGCCCGTGACCGCTGTTAAAATGACGAAGGTCAAAATGCAAAAGCATGTAAGTCTTGGTGGCCAGCACACTTCAGAGATGCGTCCAGACAATAACAAAGGTGGTTGGACATGTTTCTTGTCGTCCAATGCTCATACGGGTGAGCGAACTGTGGCGGGATGCCGTCATGCATGAAGTCAAGTCACAGTCCGTCTCTCTGCTAAAGTCGAAAAATTTCCGTCAGACAGCGGACGAAGCGGAATGTGGCGCCCTGCGCTATAGTATAGTTCGTATCAGCTTTGGCGTGCGCCCTGACGCGAAACGGCAGCAAAAACGGTCAGCCTTATTGGGAACGCTCGAAACCCACGGACGCATCTCATGTTAAAATTGGAACGAGAATGCGCCAGGCCTCATTTCCCGTTTCAAACCTTGTCATGCACCCTGGGGAGTTGGCAGTGCCGATCAGACCCCGTTTTTCACATCCACCCCCAAAGAAGTTTAATCGTCAAACCCCGGAAAGTTCGGATCAAAGCGGTCGCTCCCCTTTCTCGGCGGTATTCTAGAAGAACTGTCAGTGACAGATTGCACACTTGGCGTGCGGCAGTGGCATGAACTAATGCAATCTTGGGCTTTGACAAGATGAATGACGTTCTTGTCAGCTTTTGTCGTGAAGGTCAAAGCCAGACAGAGATGATGGGATGGCGAGGATAAATACAATGGCTTGCTCCCGCCATCTTGGAATAGACAGAATCATCTGCATCTTCAACTCATTCACACACACTCTTTTTCACATCTCCAACAACAGACATTCATTTTCCAACTTTTCTAACAGTAAACATGAAGACTTTCGCCACTCTCCTTCTCGCCGCCTCTGGCGCCATGTCCGCTGCTGTCCCCGTCGCCAACGAGCGCCGCAGCACCGGTTCCGACCTTGATTACTCCAGTGCCACCATGAACTCTGCCGCCTATGATGTCTTCCTGAATGCCGACATCAAGCTTGCTCTCGATGTCAGTCTCGAAGTCCGCCAGGAGACCTTGACCGAGCCCGACGCCAACCGCCCTGAATCCAACCCCGACCTCGTCTTCGTGCTCCAGTGCACCAACGCTGTAAGGCTGGGCTGTTTATCGAATTACTTCCTTGGACCCTCCGCTGACAGACATTCAGGGATTCCGTGGTGACTGCGTCGTGTTTGGAGCCAAGGCTGGCAAGTGCGTCTCGTACTTTGACTTCCAGCCGGCCAACTCGACCGAGGTCAGCGACACTTTCAATGACAAGGTCACTTCTCTATCCACCAACACTGGCGGCCAATGCCAGTTCTTCAAGTACGCAGAAACCCCCCTGGCCTTGCGCCGATCCCAATGTTTGAACAACAACTAACTATTTCGCGCCGCAGGTACAAGGGCTGCAACGACAAGGGTGATGACCGTGGTCTGACCTCTTCGTACAACTACAACCTGGCTGTCGCACTTCCCGAGGACCCTCGCACTGTCGAGTATGACAACCAGATCACTTCCTGGAGATGCTAAATGGGCAGTTTGTCGCCCTAGGCATAGGTTACATGTACTAGACAGCTGGATAAATTAGAACTTGGCAATGTTGGCCCTGAAATTATGGGTCTGGATTTGGACAAGGTCTGGGGTTTGGGAACATGTAAACTTTTTAATGCACATGGCGCATAGTCAGAACCGATTTGCAAATTATTGCTGCGGGGAACTCAAGGTTATTGGAGCGAATTTTCCTCCAAAGGCGTTTGGTTATGGATGGGACGATAGATATCTAGTTGGGAATTAAACTTATGGAGAAGCAAAAGTGTCATCACAGTGAATTTTCAAACAAATTTGAGTAATAAGAAATGATCTAAGACGTTACACCTGCAAAGTGGCAGAGTTGAAAACGTCGAACTGAAGGAGAGATATGGAACAGTCATCCTTCTGAGAGCCTGTAGGGTAGGCCAAGCACAAGTTAGTATTGGAGATGAGGTCAGTGATTGCTGACTCAATGGATATATGAGAGAGCTTTTCTTCAGCACCTGCCGCTATTATGAATGCCAGGCAGCCGTTATAATTGTCAAAATAGGGGAGAAAACTTGATTTCCTTTTGTATTCTTGAGTGATGTTTGGATGAGTAAAATGTGCTTGTCCTCTTGTAAAAAGAGGAACAAAGTACGGACTATCTGGATGAGCGACGCAGCGAGTTAGAGGACTCTCTACAGCCACCTCAGCTGACCAAAGTTGCATGAGTGACAAGTTCGCGCACGGCAGTAGACAGGCGCAGAGTAAACTACCGGTACCTAGAAGCCAGCGTTTCCGTCGTTCGTGGCGTTGAAGTGCGGGGCAGTCCTTGTCCAACTTGTCTGTCGGCCCTAAAATTGCAGTGAAACCAATGAGCCACCGAACCGGGCAAAATTTTACTTTTGACCGCAGGTTCGAAGATAGGCTAATAGTCTGTGTCAATAGTCGCTATCCCTAGTTCAGTATAGCTGATTCAAATTAATCAATCATTGGCTATTGTAATAGAAAATAGAGAGGGCATATGATCACAGTACCAAATTGGGGATAGCGACCATTGACATGGGGACCATTGAGCCATCTCCAACATTATGGCCAATCACGCCTGGCCACCAGTGCTTTATCGCCACGGATTTCCCTGTATCCTCCGTCGCATATTCCCTTGGTTTGTGCCATGTTGTTTCACCACGAGATCAATCCTGCAGAACAAGACGGCCGTAAGTCGAACGCGCTGTTATCCAAGCGGACTTGCACCATCTCGAACCAAGAGATACTGCTGTCAAACTGCCTTTCTGACCCCGCATCTCCTTATCAGACCCCCCACTATTGGATTGGTGCAGTATAAGAACAAGGAAGGACGTCCACCTTCGGTCATTCTTCAGTCACAGAATTTAAGTTAATGCCAGAAGTCCTATGGATTGTGGAAAGAATCCCAATATTAAAATGCAGCCCGTACAAAAGAAATCGACACGGGCAAAGGCCGCCAGGGTAAGGACTGGATGCATTACTTGGTACGCCCGCTCCCAAAATGCTACGCAGACTTGACAGGTTCCTAATCCTCTTTCCTCCAGCAAGTGCGTAGTACACTGTGCTTATTTTTTTTCTCTCTCGGTTGATTGACCATGCGCTCGCAGAACGCGTCGGCTTAAATGTGATGAGCGAAGGCCATTCTGTCGAAGGTGTGCCGCTGCCGGTCGCTTGTGTGGTGGCTATGACCTTATCTTGACGCGTAAACCGCGTACTTTAGGTAAGCTCTGTCGTGATAAGGCAAGTCAAATCGCCAAACCAGAGAGTACAAGCCAGTACTGGCCCGCATTATGCTCGAATTTCGCCCCTGATGCCTTGGACTTGTCTGTGCGTGTGGATTTGTTTCATCACGCCAGAACATGTACCTTGGAAGATCTCGAAACCGCACTAAGCCCAATGGACTTTTGGTATTCTCACGCACTACCCTTGGGGCACTCAGTGGACGCAGTGAAGCATGCCATCTGCGCCCTGGGCGGTGCACATAAATTCTTCAAGTTCCAATGCTCCGAGATCCATCCGAACTTAGGAGAACTTGAGGTCGCCTCGGTTCGGCAGTATAATGAGGCAATAAACCAAGTGAAATCAATGATGGGAAGGGGCGATGAAAATGATATCGAAGTGATTCTTACATGCTGTATTATTTTTATTTGCGTTGAGAATCTTCACGGCCGGTACGCCGAATCTCTTCGTCATTTCAAGGCGGGCACTGCGCTTCTTATTTCGCATGTCGATCAAAGAACTAAGATGACTGAGACAGAAGAGTTGTATAATGTAACCTCGATCAACATGCGAGGGCAAATACCCCACAACTTGGATGATATTGCAGAAGCATTATGTCGACTGGGCAATGATGTGTGGGGTTATATCCGCGAAACGATTACCCCCGACCTCAACTTTTATTCCATCACTATTGACCAGCTGCATTGCCCAATCACAGCCTTCGAATCGGTCAGTGCGGCTGAAGTGTCGTTCCACAATGTGGTGAAGCTGTTTGAAGCGGATAGGACTGTTAGTGGGGACGCTCTGGCATGGAACCAGAATAAATACAACGAAAAAGAGCGCCAGTTCGATTTTATGCCACTAACTGCAGCGTCAACAAATGGTATTATGCCATTTGATGAACTGAAGGCCATATTTTACCGTTGGAGCAGCAGATTTGATCTTTTCAGAGAAAAACTCGACGGAGAAAATGTCACCAAACAGGATGTTCTTCGAACGAGAGCGCTAGCAGTCGACCAAGCTGTATGGTCGGGCTGGCTAAGGTGCAAGGGATGGGCCAACTATCAACAAAAAGACTGCGAGGAAATTCTACACAGAGCAGAGTCTCTTTTGGAACTGGATGCTTTCCGATCTTGTCCTGTTTTTGCTTTTGATGGAAGCCTTATTTCAAGCCTGGCGATACCCTTTGTGCTGAGTGCAGATTCTGACTTTCAATGGCGAACCATCAAGCTACTTCGATCCATTAGACGACGAGAGGGTATATGGGATAGCCAGGAAATTGCCGATATTTTGGAAGCGATGGTGATTGCCACGACCAGTGGCATGATAACAAAAGACATGCTTCCATGGGACATACCGCATTTGGCAAGCCTGGTGGACTCGTTGCATCTCCATCAAGTACAAATCTCACAGGGGCCTCTCTCACTCATGACGAGAGACTGAAGCTCCATGTCATCAATTCTTCATATTTGTCAATATTCTGATATTCTCTACAACTGCATCCATGTTTCCATGTGCATTTGTCTAAAAAACCTTGTCCATCATCTTGTGCTTCCAGGACTGCGGAGCTACGTCGCGCTCCTTTCGATAATGCTCGGTTAATGCATCGAAGAACTCTAGTCCGGAAGTAAGATCCACCTCCTTGCTCTTGTGAAATGGTGTGCGTTTGATGATTTTCCATCCGATGCCAATGAACAGAGCGAGACCAATCTGTAGACAAAAAGCGTCAGCAACTGTATTTTAATCACTACATGAGTAGGAATGACCACTATGAATAACACGTACAATGCCGTAGTTGAATATGAAAGTCGAAACGGCCCAGTGTCCTTTCAGAAATACTGCGTATCCTTGTACCCTAAATGAAACGGACAGCAGATGTCAGCTTTGAGGCAAGGAAACGACATGAGACGTGAATTTGCAAGATAATTTCGCTGGTTTACGTACCAGAGGAAAATGAATGCCCAGAAAAAGGCAAAATACCCTGCAAAGGGCTGGATCTTGGATGTTTTTGGGAGAAAGGTAGACCTATCAATATTCTGCGCTTTCATCGCTGAATTGAATCTAATCCATGTGAGAGCCATGATAGTCCAGTTACTGCAACGAGGAACATGAATTAGTCTAATCCATTGGTTCTTCTTCAGTAACGTCGGACTTACAACATTGTAGCCGCAGTACAAAAACTAGATCGCAAAAGCACAAATTAGTTTTCAACATATGAAGCTTTAAGGTTTCAGGCGGGCCCTCTTACTTCAGAATCCAATTCAATACTTTGGAGGTTCCCGAGCCCAGTGCAAGATAGGCGAGGGAAGACAGGACTATGACTACGAGAACTGCCATGTCGGGAACACCACTGACAGCACACGGTAAGCACAACATCTCAATTTTGTCATCCTGGGGTCTTACTGCTTGTTTAGCCGGCGAAGAAACTTGGGTGCTTGCCCCTCAAGAGCTAGAGCGTGCAAGCTCCTTGATGCATTGAACGTGTAAGCATTCCCGGCAGAAAAGATCGTAGTGATGAGTGCGGTTGTGACGATGGAGGGCAAGGCTGGAATCTTCAGACGGGTCATGGCAATCACACTGCGAAATACATACGTTAGATGCGTCAAATTTCTTGCACTTGGCAACAATGTTAGCTTACTAAGGGGATGCACCGGCGTAGGTATCGGATCCATTGGTTAGGCTAAGACTGGTGAGCCTAAACCGAAAGGTAAATCTGCAGGATCTTCACTTACGTATCGTCGTTAGACGGGACGAGAATCTATAATCGTAAGTATGTGAATTAAAAGAATCTCCAAATTTCTTTCAGATTTGGCTTACTCCGACCGCGAGAGCGCCGCCAATGAAAAAGAAGAACAGGCGGTTAATGATGGTACCAAAGGCACGAGGCATAGTTCGTCTGGGATCCTTGGCCTCGCCCGCAATCACTATGGATACATTGTTAGCTAAAATCATAAAAGTTTGTTCAATGTTGGAGCAAACTCACTTGAAATGTATTCCGGGCCGGCAATACAGAACCCAGCCACATTAACGGCGTTGAGAAACGAGGTCAGTCGTTCAGTTCCGTTATCGCCCACCCATAAACCAGGATTCTTCCAATAGCGAAATCCAAAACGGCTAATAACTGGTCAGAAATTCAATTACGTTGATTTTTGAAGCCACCGGAAACTTACTCGTGCATCGGATTTCCGCCCAGCATCGCAATGAAGGTGAATAGTATTAAGCCCGCAGCCAGCAATACTTTACCAAGAGCCATCCAAACTGAGACATTGAGGATTAGCTTCTATATATTTCCGACTGGGAAACTACACTAACACTCCGCTTCACCAAATACGTCCGCACGGTAGATATTGATGGCCATGAAGAGGATGATGGATACGGTGATGAGGATAGCCGGGGATTGATCGTATCCCCAATATTGCACCAGCGTATTGATAACTGTAGACTCGAAAATGACGTATGAAGTTTGGGCAAACTAAATAGAGGACCAAGGATTAGATATTCTATTGTATATGAGGGTTTGCAAAACCCAATTTCTTACAAAGTGGTTCCAGCCCACAGCCACGCCGACCGCTGGATCAACCATACGCCCGGCCAAACGGATGAATGATCCGTCGACAGGGTAAAGCGTCACAATCTCCATTTCTTGATCAAAACTAATCAGCGTCTGTAATGAATTTAACGCACACCAGCACTACTTACGGCATTGGGCGACGCAAAATACGACGACAGCCCAGAACAAAAAGGCAACTAAGAGACACAACGGCCCACTGAGTACACCAGATCCAATAGCAACAAACAAAGCCCTACCATATAAAATTAGTCAAGTGGTAGGCTCGATTGGTGGGGGGCTTTTACGCACGCTCCAATGGAACCGGCAATAGAGGTGAGTTGGATGTGTCGAGCATTCAGTCGACGATGGTTTACCGAGTGCTGCACCGCCTCCTGCATCGTCATAGCCTCAGGGGAGCGGTTTGCGTCAAAATTATGCTGGAACCTCCGGTTAGAAGTCAAAAAGCCCGATAATTTTCAAGATAGCCTACCATTGTGACCTCGCCGGCTGATATTGAGGACACGGGGCCCAGTTTCACATCATCCTTCTTGGTCTGCCCGGAGGCGGCAATGCTTGGGGTGAACTGGTTGTCCATCTTCATTTCTCAGGGTCCTCCGGTTTGATAGCTAGGAGATAGAGGAAATCAACAGGATCACAACGAAACGATAAAAACACGGTGAGAACAAACCCGACGACTGGGTTGTTCAGACACAAGGTATTTGTAAAATATGCATCATCTACCGCCGGGAATGCTGATCAAGCATACTCAGTCGATTCCTCAAGATAATGCTACATGACGAAACTCGTTTGTGTTAGTGCCGTACTATCCAATCGTTGCGGCCGCAATCTGTGAAGCAAGGGTGTCAGCATTGAAGTGCGACATGGCCAAAGCAGCTCAAACACCGACCACACCCGCGATACCTTGACATGATGCAGACAGGCTCTAGGGTACGATCAAACCCTGACAATGATAAGAACAGCGGAGCATCGGTTCAATCGGGACCTCGTCATCAGGTACATCATGGCCATCTCCCTGGCCTATGAAGCATTCTTCCTATCGGGGATCTTGCCCGGTGCGATGGACCCGCAAATAATTACGAGCTGTGCATTAGTGCCAAAGCGTTTATCAACAAGCGTGCGGAGAAGTGGGGAATTTCCATGGAGTTGGCTTATCAATACAGTTGGAAATCAAACGTGTCGACGAGTCCTGGCCCCCAGATTCGGTGGCCTTATCAAGTGGTAAAGCAAGGCCGAGAATTGTGCAGAAGGTGGGATCCACGCTTTAATGGGGGCATCAGAAATTCCATGTATTTTCAACCGACGACAAGCGAGTGACGGAGCTTCCGTTGACTAGAAATACAACGATGGCTTCGCGTCTTGAAGCTAGGAATTTTAATTCTCTAAGCAGAGCCATCCACCACCGTCGCCGTTTCCCCCTCGGATATCCCAGTCTCAAACCACTTTATTTTCATCACTTAGAACGAATCCAAAATGCCGCCATCACTTGTGACCATCGATGCCTCTGAGCCGCTTGAAAAGATGTACGAGGTGGTCGAGCGTGATGGAGGGGTCATTGTCTCCAACTTTCTCCCCCCAGACCTTTTGAAGGAGGCCATGGAAAGCAGTAAGTGCTCTTCGGGATCTATATTGACAGGGTCGAAGTATTGTACTGAAGACGTTGGATGACCAGTTGAGCCTCATTTCGTTGGTCGCAAGCTGTACGACTCGAATTCTACGCACAATGAACTCGGCCCCGACTTCTTCCCGATGGGATCGCAGCGTGTTTACGTACGTCTAAATGATGACCAACACTAACATTCTACACTAACGCAGCGTATACAGGGTTTGTTGGGTAAGATGCCTGACACCATCATCAAAATCATGAGGCTCCCTGTCTGGCAAGGAATTATGGATCGTTTTCTGAGGTGCGCCACCGATACCAAATATGCCATGCACATTTCGGAGATTCGCGTCTAATCTATCTTCCAGTGACGAGTACTCCTCCTATACTGGCCAAACCTTGGTACCACAGAAGAGTGGGTACATGCTGGCCTCGACGGCTGCCCTTCGGTTGGTACCCGGAGCCAAACCTCAGCCTTTGCATCGAGTAGGGCAAACACATGAACCCTAGGCCATGCAGCATTACTGATATGGTTTCAAAACTGCCAGGACCAAATCGCATATCAAACTCGGCCTGACCCCACCAATCCTCTCTTCACCCCATGCTCGGTTGCCTCATTGCAGGATCCAAGTGCACCTATGAAAATGGGGTAGGTGGTTTTGCCTTCGTACCTAATTTGATATGAAGCCATTTCTAATGTCTTGCAGGCTACTGCGGTGATCCCTGGGAGCCATCTCTGGCCGCCGACTCGTGCACCGAAGAAGGAGGAGGCTACCTATGCTGAGATGGAACCCGGCTCGGCTCTGTTCACGCTGGGATGTGAGTTGATAAAATTATAATTCTATGTCCAGGATATCACTGACGATCTTGAACCCCAGCTACCTACCATGGTGCTGGAGAGAACATTTGTGAACCAAACGACCCAGTCGCTATCCGGACCATTTTCGCTTGTTTCGGGTAAGAAATTCGAGCTCGGATCAATCTCATCGATTTTTGACCATTAAGTCATGATATTTATTTAGACAGCGTGACTACTTCCGTGCGGACCAGGACGAGGTTCTATCTACACCGATCGAGATTGCCCGCAAGCTGCCCGATGACATTCTTCGATTGGCAGGCTACTGTAAGTTTTCATCATGATGGATTTCACCTTCGATATTTCTGTCCTTGAGTATAGCTAATCACCATTATGTACCATAGACAAATCTGTGGGTGGCATTGGTTATGTCGAAGACCATCAGCATCCTGTCGAGTTCATGCATACGGATAAAGTGGGGACCGGGCAGATGGCTGCGCCTGGAGTGCATGCGGCCGTATAGAAATGACAGATATAAGTAACAGAATCTGTTAGTGGCGTATCAATGCAGCTAAAATGAGACCAATATTTACTCAGTGTGAAAGGCTTTACACCATCCAACGTATCATGAACCACTCGGTCTTCATCATCACTGCTATAGCCAGGTTCTGGGACCACCCGGTTGAGCTGACCGCTTGTTTCTCTTTTCTGTCTTTTTAATCTGAAGTACAGATAAATGATGCATATTATCTTGCTACTCTAGATTCTACCCAGTAGTGTTGATGCTCCTCTAAAATTGGGATGTGGCCTGTGGATCGATCTATGCGCCTTTGCTCGTGTCAGGTGACTCTGTTATCGCTGGGTGGGCCACGCGAGCAAATGGGACGATGCGCGACGCGAGAACTGGGAAATATGTCGTGGGGTTTCTGCATTGGTGATAGAACTGATTAGGCAAATTGAAAAAACTGCCTGCACAAACCTATCGCGGAAATGAAACGCAAGGCTTTGCATTCTAGCGATAGCTCGCGGTTGAAGACGCCAAAGCTGCCTCTGAGAACGATTGACACATTTTTTGCCCCAAAACAATCATCTAGCCCGACACCTGACACCCCAAAACCAACAAAAAAACATGACGAGCTTAGCGATGAGCAAATAGCGGTGCTGAACATGGTGGTTGAAGAAGGGAAAAATGTTTTCTTCACTGGATCGGCAGGTTTGAGCCCTCGTTTCGGTCCGCTCGGCTTGGCATCCATTGAACTGACCCAGTTTCCAGGCACGGGCAAATCATTGTTGCTGAGGGCTATCATAGCGGCACTGAAGGAAAAATATGCCAAGAACCCAGATTATGTGGCTGTCTGTGCAAGCACTGGCATGGCAGCCCAGAACATTGGAGGTGTGCACCAATCAGCAGCCCATTGTTTCTCCAAAGTCTCTACTGACACAATCCGCAGGCACAACTATACATGCCTGGGGCGCCGTAACCCCTGGTATCTTTGACATTGGCAAGCAGATGAGCTACATACAGACATGCAGACCAGCTCATCGACGCTGGAAAGCTGCCAAGGTGCTCATCATTGACGAGGGTGAGCCCACAGCCCGCTCTGGCGGCATGCTTCGACTAACCTCTGTCCAGTATCCATGGTTGATGGCCAGCTCTTTGATACCCTTGCAACGCTTGCGATGGCGCTCCGCAAGAAGCCAGATAAGCCGTTCGGAGGTATTCAGGTAATGCGCTTCTGTCTGCATGTGCCAATGCAAATCTTGCCGCAGTCTTGGCTAACCACCTGTGTAGGTCGTTCTCACCGGCGACTTCTTCCAACTACCACCAGTAACTCAAGGCGGCAAAGATCCATTCTTTGCTTTTCAATGCGACGCGTGGAAATCATGTATATCAAACACTGTTGTTCTTACTAAGGTATTTCGGCAAAAAGACGACGGTAGGCTACGGACTCGGATGTATATTGGCGTGGGATGGCTAATACCCCTTCTCACCTCTAGATTTTATCAACATACTCAACGAAATCCGACGGGGACAGATTTCGCCAGATGCAAAGAAGACGCTGATCAGCCTGTCCAGACCCTTGACCACAGATGATGGCCTGCTCCCTACAGAACTGTTCCCCTTGCGCAGCCAGGTGGATCGCGCGAACGCGACTCGCATGGCCACGCTGGTGGGCCCTTCGCATCGATTCGAAGCGCAAGACACAGGCTCGGTGGCTCCTGAGAAGCGCCACAAGCTACTGGAGAATATGATTGCGGTCAAGACGCTAGAGCTGAAGCTGGACGCCCAAGTTATGCTTGTCAAGAACATTAGCGAGACGCTTGTGAACGGCAGCGTTGGCAAGGTTGTCGGGTTCGAGAAGAATACTGACAAGACGAGGCCCAAGAACGATGAACTACTTCCGCTTGTCGAGTTTTCCACAATGAAGGGCAAAGAGACGCTGCTGGTGTCTCGGGACGAGTTTCGCGCCGAGGACAGCGACGGCAAAATATTGGCAAGGCGTGTGCAGGTAAGATTTCTGAACTATGCTCTTGTTAAAGCATATTTCGAGGCTTCTGCAAACTTACACTATTTTTCTTTTCCGGTTTAGATTCCGCTCGTGTTAGCCTGGGCAGTGTCGATCCACAAAGCTCAAGGGCAAACCATCCAACGGGTCAAAGTAGACTTGAGCAAAGTGTTCGAAAAAGGTCTGTCAGCGCCATCATACCGTCGCTTAATATGATCGTTGACTTTGTTTCGTAGGTCAAAGTTATGTTGCGCTCTCCCGAGCGGCATCGCTTGAGGGGTTGCAGGTCTTAGGGTTCGATGTGAGGAAGGTCATGGCACATCCGCGGGTCATAGAATGGAGCAAAAGCATTTAATCCTGGAATTTTACTTTTTCTTTGGGGAAGATGTGCATGAACAGGGTATTTATGTAAATGGGCTATGATAGATACTTATCTCGCGTAAGCAATATGTTTTTCTCTATCTACTAAGAACTCTAGATGCATTTCCATTGCCCTCTCTTCATATCTAATACTCATTCGAATTTGTGGCGGACCGCGAGGAAACCTGGACGGAAGTGATGCAATCGTGACTGATTCTCCACCAAGGATTTTAGCGAACAAGGATCGTTCAATAGTTATGCTTGCGGCCAAAGTCAAGACATCACGAGCCTTAATCCATAACTATCACACTTCTGAAGCGCACTTTATTCGCCATCATGTGATCAACTGCCTTGGGTGCTTCGTCCATCTTGAACTTCTCAATCAAACACTTGACATCATGATCTTTGGCAAATTGGATAGTCTCCTCCATGTCAAGCGCATGTCCGCTGGGCCATCCGTGAACCGAGCATCCGCCTCCGATGAGATGCATTGAATTAACTTCGATGTTACCCACAGGTGCGAGAACAAGCAGCTTTCCGCGTACGCGCAACGCTCCTGTCAGGGAGCTGATGGCCTTTGCGTTCGGCGCCGTCGCAACCACAAGCGAAGCCCCTCCCATTTCCTTGAGCTTTTGCACTGGATCCTCGAGGCTGGCATCAATATAATAGTCTGCACCCAGTTCGAATGCAAAATCCTTCTTCGATGAGCCGGAGCTAATAGCCGCGACATTGTAGCCCATCTTCTTTGCGTATTGAACAGCCAGGTGGCCAAGGCCGCCAAGCCCTTGAATGGCGACCAAGGTGTTCTTTTCAATCTCCATTTTTCGCATGCCATTGAAGACGGTGACACCCGCACATAGAAGAGGAGCCATTTCGGCGGGATCAAGGTCTTGAGGAACCCTGACAACTGCCTCCGCACGAAGCAAAACAAATTCGGCATAGCCGCCGTTCTTGGTCACACCGTTGATTTCTCCATTCTCGCAACTTTGGAACTGGCCGAGCTGACATGGGCCACACGTGGAATCGTGGCCTTGCTCATTAGCATGGAAAGAGGACAGGTGAGAAGATGAGCAACGTACCTGCATGCCAACCTCCACCTACACGCTCACCGACAACAAACCTCGACACACCCTCGCCGACGGCTACAATGTCACCAACCAGCTCGTGACCAGGGACTCGGGGATGAACGGGTCCGAACTCGCCCATTTGCATGCCAGCATCGGAGTGACACACACCACAAGCGAGAGTCTTGATCAAAACCTCACCGGCACCCGGCTGCTTCAACTCGAACGTTTCCAGCCTCAAGGGGTCGCCGGCTTTCCCAACCTGCCAGGCTTTGTAGGTTTCTGGAAAATTCATGGTGAAGACGAAAAATAAATGTTTTAGGCAATGAGTGATCTTTTGCGAATTCGAGAATCTTGGGAGAAGGTAGAGAGATACGACAGACTGCACACTGCGGTCACCTCCCATCTATTATACCTTGGGGCAATCGTATTTTAAAAGCTTATAGCCATGCACTGTATAATGGATATGACGCTCCGTTGGAAACTCACCTCGAACTGCGGCGCTGTGTTGCACCGGGCCGGCACCTGGAATCCCCCAGTCCGTATACAGCGCAAAATGAATTATCCACGGCTGCGCGGGGTGTATGTGTGGATCACGGAGATATCGGCACCAGACAGTCAAGACCCTCATGTATTGCCATTAAATCACTCCATTTGCCACAATGACACGGTTATCATGCTTGAAACAAGCCCTCAGAAGAATGCAAAATCTCCTTGGACGTGAACAACATCAAGGCACCACGCCAAGAGCCAAGGGGCTTAGCTAATGGAGACTTGGCAGGACCAGAGTTACTCTAATACATTCAATCTCACCTATCTTAGCTTGTAATACGATTTTTCGCGTTCCTGTTAAATACAAAACCTTATTTCATATCCACCGCGTGTCCCGACCTGTCCTCCGCGGCAGCGGGCAAGTTCCAAGTCCAGACACGCACCTTGTGGACGTGAGGCGCAGAACCTCGATGCTGCTTGCGCACATTGGACATTGGAAGGGATGCCCAGCTACCGAGCGGCGGCCGGCACCCGCGGTGATCTCTTGGCCCTTTGAAGACGTCGAATAACAGGAGTCGGGGGGGGCTGACAAATGCACCCGAACACAGAGTGTCGGCGCGGCGTCGGCTGAATCGCTCACGGGCGTTATGCAGAATGGCTCGGGTTGATTAGGTAAACGGACACGTGAAACTTTGATATCAAGCAGGGGGAAACCCTGGCAGAACTGGCAATCGTCGCTGGCCAATTCAATTACCCTCCGCAACTGAAATCTCGGTCGTCTGAGCGAGCCCACAAAGCTCGGTCCCCGCGGAGCAACATTCACTCCGGGCCAGTGGAGCACGGACAGACGATGAGAATTTCAAGGGAAAGGTTATCTCCAGCTATCTCCAGCTATCTCCGGCTAGTTGGAGGGGAACAACAGAGAGGTGTGGCATGAGATGGTTAGTAAGGGAGGTAGCCGCCTTGGAACTGAATTTTCGCTATCAGCCAACGGCTTGTCAGAACCATGGTATCGGAAGATTTGGCTTGTTGCAGTATTCTCATGGAATGATATTGAAGAGTAAAGAGAGCCGGGAAGACAGCTGTTCCAATTCCGAGTCAAGGCCCTTATCTTCCATCCCTAGCGATGCACGAATGCTTCGCCTGAGACTATCTAGGTTTCTGGAGCGGTGTTTCTCCGATTCAGTCGATAACTAGATTCGACCTTCAGGCAAAATATGGGTTTCAGCTGAGCTCCGGCCTTGCACAAGGCTTTCATTAGCGGGACGTATTAGAGTTTACCCAGCTGGCAAGTCGGGCTCACAGATGGTCCTACAACCAACTCGAAATTACCTAAAACTCACATCACATCGACGCTGACATATTGTGACGAGTGAATAGCCTTGCATTGCAGCCTTTGGCAGCCTATAAACCTGGAGTCCTCGCCAAGCCAGTCTGGATGATGTTCCTGCATAGACACTCAACATACAGGATTCTAAATACTCCACTTCGCAACCATGGATGCCTTCCGCGGACAACTCGAATCCATCCCCGTTCCCACCACCTCTTTCGCAGGCCAGACCATCATCGTCACAGGTTCAAACACCGGCCTTGGGTTTGAAGCTGCCAAGCACTTCGTGCGACTCAATGCAGGGCGGGTCATTCTCGCGGTGAGGTCGGTAAAGAAGGGAGAGGACGCCAAAGCATCCATCGAGGCTTCCACGGGCCGAAAAAATGTCATTGAGGTGTGGCAACTGGAAATGGACAATTACAACTCTATCAAAGCGTTCGCTTCCAAGTGTGAGTCCCTAGACAGGCTCGACGTCGTGGTTGAAAATGCTGGGGTTTTGAGAAACACCTATGAAGCGTCTGAAGGTATCGAGATCAGCATCAAGGTCAACGTGATTGGAACATTCCTACTAGCACTCTGCCTATTTCCAATCCTGCGGGGATCACGGGCAAGAACTGGAAAAACATCGAGGCTTGTTATCACCAGCTCTTCCGTCCACTACAATGTGAGTCTCGATCTTTCCTCACCCCCTTCAGCCCCCTTGAGGTGTTTCAGCCATTTTCGAGTCTAACAATCTGTAGGCCAAATTCCGCGAACGGCATGAACCCTCAATCTTTAAAGCCTTGAGCCAGGAGAACAAGTCGCACATGAATGATCGGTACAACGTGTCCAAGCTGCTGGAGGTGATGCTTGTCCGCTCTATCGCTGCAGCGATGAGGGACGGTCCCCACGCTGGAGAATCCATAATTCTCAACAATGTCCACCCCGGCCTATGCGAGTCGGAACTCGACAAGGACGCCAAGGTACATTAGCTACCTACCTACCTACCTACCTCCTCTCTATCCAGTGAAAAATTCTTACCAAACCTTTAGGGACTTCCCAGTTACATTCTCACATTCGCAAAGATGCTTGTTGCACGAACAACAGAAGTTGGTGGACGCACGCTCGTCCACAGCGCAGCCGCTGGAGATGAAAGTCACGGACAGTACATGAGTGAGTGCAGGGTTAGGGAGCCAAGTGCTTTTGTCCGAAGCAAAAAGGGCGCAGAGACACAGGAACGGGTGCACAAGGAGCTCATGGCCATCTTGGAGAAAATCGAACCTGGAATCACAAACAACATTTGACCGAATCGCACATGTTCTCTTTTATGCGAAGATGTAGATTTTTTTTTTCAAGTTATTCGTCAGCATATTAAGGTGCTTTGCTAGTAGTTTAGAGCGTGTTCTTCAATAATATCAAAGCGTTGTTCAAGTATCATTCAGAAGACATTAAGGATAATTCCTCCTCACACGACTGTGGAACAGTTCCAGGAAGGGGATGGATTGGGGGACCCACGTGGTGGCTTTGGTTCGGGACTCCGTGCCGAGGCCGTCACGGCACAAAGACATGCTCCCTCAATTAGGCTGACTTTCCGAAGTCCTCCAAATTTCGCAAGAAATTAACTCTCCATTTTCGTAAATACATTACGATTATTACCTTCAGGGTTGCACCAGATTCGTCACATTCACCAAGCAAGTGCGAACAAGTAATTGTTTGTAGTAATCGGCACAGGTCAACTGTAGCCTTCGTTGGTTTTCTCTGTTTTTTTTTCCATAGTTTCATAGTTTCATAGTTTACATGAACTGTTCCATGATCCAAATTTCCCAGTGAACCCAACGGCGCAAGGAATGCAACCAGATATGTGTGTATGACCCCCCAAAAAAAACCAAATAGAAAAAAAATCCCGCTATGCCCTAATGTAATTCATGCCGTCGTTATGATCATATAATGAACAAAGGAAAAAGAAAAAGAGAGAATCCCTTCTGGACGTGGTCGTCTCATCGTCAATATTCTTACACTTATTTTCGCGTCAGGCTGTTTCTGATCTTGTTCACGAAACCCCAGCGGCTTCCGTATCCCGAGACGCTGGGTCCCTGTCTGTCGACAACGAGGAACCAGTCGTCCTCGACCACGAAACCGCTCTCATCGTACATGGTCTTGACATTCTCAAACACTTGAGCTGTCAGCTTCAGCATCCTCTCATCCAGGTTCGGCTTTCGCTCGTAGCGAACCAAACTTGAACCTTGGTTGTCGTTGTCGTCGTGCGTGTGTCGCATCTTGTTGAATGCAGCCTGGCGTTCGCGCTCAAACTTGACCACAGGCTCTTGTGAGATGCAGCTCTCGAATTCTTCCTTGGTCTCTTCCGACATGGAGCCCTCTGGCGTGGGTTCCGGCTGGCTGGGAGTAGATTCTGAATGGGTGGTTGCAGTATCCGACTTGGTGGTGGCAGTATCCGACTTGGTGGTGGCAGAATCCGACTTGGTGGTAGTAGATTCTGACTTGCGAGGAACAGCATCTGTGAATCGGATCACAATGTCCCGGTAGCGGGGACAAATATCCGCTCGGTAAAATTTGTTGCCTATAGATGCATTAGCTCTCTGCGTAAGGCGGCTTGGATTTGTAGAAAACTCACCATCGTCATCATTAAGAAGATCCATCTGCCAAGGATCGCTCTCGATGCTGGGATAGTCGGGTGCCGGCCAAGCAACATCAGTGCACACGCCTTCATGATATGAGGGAAGTTCCTTCATAAGGCGCTCTGCAAATAATTCGGTTAGTTCATGTTCAAAAATTTCCAAGAGTGATATTCAATTGTACGTACTGTTGTGGCGGGTCTCTTCTTCAAAGATGATCTGCTCTTGCAGGGTCTCGAGGCTGTCGCCAAACACAATATGGCTTTCGCTGTTGACTCGGACAAAATGAGGTCTTCTGGGGTGGAGCTGACGAAGCTTTATCACATGCAGCGGCTGCTCTGGGTGTGCTGAGCAGCTGTTTTCCAGCACAGCGTACCACGTCCTCCAGTCGCTGGGGTCGGCCATCCAGCAGACAAGCGTCGCTCTTAGGCCAAAGCGGTTGAGGTCTGTCTTTAGGTGTGTTCGGGTGGTAAGCTCAAAGTCGTCGGCGGCGTCCACGGAGCAAGTATCTGCGAAGACATTGGGCGAATCGGCGATAGCGCCCCATCGGGAGGGTGGGCCATTCCAGGCCAGCAGGCTTTGATCTCCGTTTTGGCTGAGCAGCAGAGATTGAAGTCGCAAAAAGGCCTTGTCCCCTTCTCCATAGAGAATATCCATGGTGAGGCCGAAGATGCCAAGCATGCAGTAGGCCATGTCCTCGGGCCTGGCCGTGCTGCGGCCAGCGAGCCACGACATGCGGCGGGCGACGCTGAGGTCCTGGAGGTTGATTTTCCCTGTGAGAACGCCGGCGTCGATGCCCGTGATGGCGACGAGGTCGTTGAGGAGCGACTTCTTGCTGCCGATGTAGACGCCGTCGGCGCCGTAGAACTCGATGCGAGGCGAAAAGATGAGCTCCTGGAGGGTCCATCCGCGAGTGAACCACCGCGCCCCCTGGAGATCCTCGCGGCTCTTTACGTCTTCGAGATAGGCGATGCACAGGTCCGAGTTGCGGTAGTAGTCGTGCATGGAGTTGACGGCCTCGGAGAGGTCGGCCGTCGAGCTTCTGTCGACGCAGCATGTGTCGATCCAGAGGTAGTCGTGGCCGAGCATCTTGGCGAGCTGCATCGAGAATTGCAGCTTTTTGCACCGCTTCCGAGACCGGAGGAAGAATTGTGAGTTTCGCATCGCCATGTCCTGGTACGTCATCTCCTCGCTTCCCCATGTGTGCGACAGAATGGCGTACTTTGCTGGGAATCGAGCCGGTGACTCGAGACACAGCGTCTGGGTGTTGATTAGGTGAGGCATTGCGGATGCGGCTGCGCTCCCTGTTGTCGACAGGGTGGAATTTGGAAATAATTCTTTCGGCCAAGTCGCAATGTTTCTTGTGTCTTGTTGTGTGGTGATGTTGTGTGGTGGTGGTGGTGGTGGTGGTGGTGTGGTATCGTGTGGTGGTGTGTGTGAGTGAGTGTAGATGGTTATCGATCAAGTTTGGTTGATTGTAGTCGGTGTCAAGAATTGAATTGAGTGTCGGTTGAAAGACCGCAAAGTGCAAGTTAATATTTGTCACTTGGGCTTTTTAGCAGACATTGGGTTTTGTGCCTAATTGTGTGCCGATTCTAGCGCGTTTCCACGTTTCCCTCGGCGAGGAGGCAAGATGCGCCAATGGCGAAGGGTGCAACAGCTCATGGCCGCGAACCCAGCCCCACGGTTGCTTGGGGAGCAATACGACGCCGTGTGATCAGGTTACACTGCCCATCGCCAACTGCAAAAGGTACGAGGCGTCACCCCTGCATGCGGGTGAGCGAGCCGAGCCCAATCACGGCCGTCCAGCAGAGCAGCTACTGCAAACCACGGTGGGGACCCTGTCTTGGTGCCAAACGCGTGTCGGTGAGGCCTGCGTCCACGCTGTGCGGTGACACAAAATTTGCCCTACCAAGTCATCCTTGGGTCGGTGAACGTGAGCAGTGGCTGGGTGCCTGACCCGGGCCATTGCCTCCTTTCAGGATACCCCCGTCATCATCATGAGTGGAATCAAGCCGCAACAAGTATGCCTGGCATAATTCCTCTGCCGTGCATCTCTTGACCATGGCCAAGCAGCCCAAGTTACTGGCAAAAAAAAAAACAAATGAGGCCCAAGGCCCAAGGCCCGAAGGGATGGACCAACGATTGCGGGCGGTGGCTGTCAATGCAGATCTAGCGAACTCTGATTGAGCCTCGATGCTACCACAGCCGCCCGCGTTCCCGGTATCAGTCATCCGATGCTGCGGGCCGTCATCATGGCGGGCACGATTTTCGCTCAAGCAGCCGATGCGCGCGGCTTTCACCAAGATCCCCATCAATCAGAGCCAGTCAAGGGGGGCTCTCGGCAAGAATGGGATCAGTCCCGACCGCGAGTGGCTGGTGTGTGCCGAAGGTCCTCGTTTGGCCTCGAGAAGCGGTCGGGATCCTCCCCAGCAGCGCCAAGGGACGACGACGAGACTGCCGCCCGATGAGGCGGGCGAAAACAGGGCGAAGGGGAGGCGAAGGGAGAGGCGAAGGAGCATGCCAACGCAGATTGTGATGGGCTGCCAGACATGTGATGGACCGAGCTGGCACGCATGTCGTTCTCTCTTTTTTGCTGGAGCCTGTCTAAGCACATACCGGTGGTCCATCCATAGGTGTCAAAATCTGCACATCTTCGCTTCTGCACTAGTGCACAAGTCGTGCCCACTTGGGAACCACTCACTCAAGCCCGCCAATGGCTGGGGGGTCAAAAATAGGACCATTCAGGCACCAACAGATTACATAACCATCCATTCCCGTGGTCTAGTTTTCGCCCTCTTCGTTGTCGCCCTCGGAGGCTGGTCGCGTTTCCGCGGTGCGAGTCACCCAGAGGCCGCCCACGATGTGATTTTGCACCGAGCAAGTCATTCGCTCGCATGCGGCGGCTTGCGCGTTATCCCATCATCCTGCAGGAATAGCGCAGCCGGAACAATCAATTGAATCATTGTGGGCACTTTCGCAAGGCCTTTATGGGTCAAGAATGCACCAGCGCATTGCTTCTGATGCAGTTCCTCCCGGAGTAGTGGAGTGTCAGGGGCAATATTCACAAGAGAGGAGTACTAAGGGTAGAGCGGTGATAGTAGTATATTCGCGGCAAGGTCGCTACGAGGTTGTGATGGTTTTGATCTTTGTCTTAATTAAATTCTTTTTACTCTTAACTTATATATTTTCTTTGGGAATTTCTTTATTTATTTAGGGTTTAGGGTTTTTATATATTATGTTTTTATTTTAAGTTTATTATTATTATATCTTATTAAAAGTTTATAATTTACTTAATATAGTATAGAATTATATTTTAGAATTTAGTTATAATAATATTCTTTTAAGTACTATAAATTATTTATAATTTTAAGATATTTATAGTAAATTATTAATAAAATTATAGTAGTATATATTAGTTTTAAAGGGTATAGTTAGTATTTTATATATATATAAATATATTAGTTACTTATTATTATTAATAGCTAATAAGCTTAATTAATAATAATATAATTGTATTTTTAATTGTTTATAATAGTCTTTTTTTTTTTTTAATAATTTCTTTATTAATAGTATATATGTCTTTTTTTTTAACTTTATAAGAGTTTTTAAATAGTTTATTATTATCTTATGCTAAGTTACTTACTAACTTACTCTTAGTTATTTATAAATTCCTCTTTAGTACTATATAATATACTTATATATATTTCTCTTTTTTTTTATTCTTTTTTAATTATTTATTTAACTCTTTTTGTTTTTTCTAATAGTTAGAGAGAAATATTTAGTGAGATTGTTATTAACTTATTATTTAATCTTAGTTATTAATATTATTTTATTACCTATACTAGTTAGTACCTTAGTAAGACTACTTGTACTAAGAAGGGTAATATTAAGGTTCTTATCTTTGAGTTCTATACTTCTATTAAAGATTATAAGTTCTTATAGTAAGATTACTTTCCTTTTGTAGTAACTATTTTATTAACTTTAGGTAGCTTTCTTTTCTAAGTATATTTATTATATTAAGGGTAATAAATCTTATGAACTTATAAGTTCTTAGGGTTATTATTTTATAACTTCATTACTAGTTTATTATTAACTTATTTCTTTTAGCTTTTAAAGAAAGATTATTATCTTTTTAATAACTTTTAGAAGTTCTTAGCTATTAGTATATTCTTATAAAAGAAAAAGGAGTTCTAAGAATTTAATATTAGTAATTTCCTTATTATATATTTACTATAAATTTACTACTAATTTATTTTTTAAGAGATTAAGAATTTCTCTATTTAAGTTTATTATATTATTTATTATTATACTTTTAGTAATAAGTATACTTATATTTATAATATTATTACTAATATTACTATAGATAAAGTATAAGTTAATAGTAAGATTATTAAGAAGAAGTATATTTATAATTATATTATTCTTAAGATTTTAATTAATATTTTTAATTCTCTTTGTATTATTATTAGATATTACTTTTTGTAGTAAAAGGGTAGTGAGATTACTGTGCTCTGCCTTTTTACTTGTATTAGTAATAAGACTTTCTTTGATAGGTTGGAAGATAATAGTAATAATAATATAGAGGAAGATAATAAGGAATAGTTATAGCTTTAAGTTTTATTAACCTATTATAAGGTTATTATAAATTTGCTTTTAGTTTTATTGTTTTACTTAGATAATTTTACTTAACTATAAGCCCCCTCTTCTTTTTTACTTATAGGTAGTGAAATATATCTGGGATAAGTATATCTTTAATTAGTCTTATTTCTTTTTTTTTCTAATTTACTGTAAAGTTATTGTTTATACTTTTGTGGAAAGTTTAAGTTAGTAAAGTCTTATATTTTGATCTATGAATTTTCTGAGTCTTTATAACTTACTTATTTAACTAGGTATTACCTCCTGTTTTTAGTCTCTCTCTATATAAGGATCTTTTTAACTTTATATATATTCTTATCTATACTTAGGCTTTATTACTATGTATTTACTGTAGGTTTATTACTTACTTACTTCTTTAAGTTTAAGATATAGAAAATATTATATATTTGTATACCTAGTAGTAGCTCTAGTTAATATACTAGTCTATAGTTCTCTATTTTCTTTATTATATAATATAATCTTATATATTTCTCTATTAACTTCTTACTAGGTCACTATAACTTTAGGTTCTTAGTTAAGAGGAGAACTAGCTCCCCTTTCTCAAAAGTTATTAGTTTCTATTTCTAATTATATTAAATTACTTACCTTTTTCTTATAAAACTAAATAGTTTCTTTATTATTTTATATTACTTATAGATAAGTTCTCTATATACCTCTATAATAGTACTTACTACTGGGATTAGGTTATAAGTATATTTTAAACTTTAAAGAGTGAAACCTTAAAGTGACTCTATAGAGCTCTTATTAATAGAAGAGTATTTACTTATATTATAAGTGAACTAGGCTAGTGGTAATAGGTCTAGCTAGTCAGTCTACTCTTAGTTATAAAAGCTTTATAGGTAATATTTTAGTACTTAGTTTATCTTCTCTATTTATCTATTAGTCTAGGGGTAAAATACTATACTAAGTAGCTATTTAGTTACTACTAGGTTATAGAAAGTTTACTAGTATTTAAAAGTAAAGACTAAGTTTCTATCGGTTATAATACCTTATAGTAATCTATAGTCTTAGAATACTCTTTCTAAAAAGAATATTATAAGACTTTTAATAATTATTTACTTTAAAGTTACTATATATAGTATATATTTTATAAATTAGTCCACAATAACTAAAATACTATCATATTTCTTACTATTACCTCAGTCTACCTCCAGAAAGTCTATAATAAAGTCTATCAATATTTCTACCTAGAGGTAAGATAGTACTAGTAATAAAGTAAGTTTATTATAAAGTAAATATAACCTAGGTTTTATTTTCTAGTAGATCTTATATTTCTATATATACTATTTTATATTCTTTTTTATAGTAAGCTAGAAATATTAAACTTATAAATAGTAAAAGGTTTTACTAATTTCCTAGTAGTTTACTATAAGGTTATTATAGGTTAATAATAATATCTTAGTCCTTATATCTTTTAGAATAAATATCTTTCCCTTCTACCTTAGAAGCTCTTATAAATCTTTTAACTAAGTATATCCTTTCTTCTTTATATTTATTAGTTTACTATAAGATACTTTTGTTTTTATTTTTATTTATATCTCTAAGTCTATACTTTATATTTTTAATAAAGTTACTATTAATAGAGCTTCTATATTTTATACTTTTACTTTTCTGAGCTATAGGTCTATAAGTCTTATTATAAAGTAATATTGAGTATACTACCTCTTTTTTATATTAACCTCTTTTAGTGTATATTAGTTTAGTTCTACTTTTACTTTTTCTTCTATAGAAATCTACTATAAGTTCTCTATAAACTTACTAAGGAATTATAATAGGGTTACTTTCTATATTTCCTTGATTAAAGTCTTATTATAGTAGTTTAGCTTTCTTAAGAATTTATTTACTAGGTTTTATATATTTAGTTAGTAGGTAATAGTAAAGTTAAATAAATAGAGGTTATTTAGTATAATAACCTACTTATTTGATAGTTTCAGTTTTATAGTAAGGTACCTAAGGTTTAAGTAGTCTATTAGAATCTTTATTTTCTCTATATAAGTTAGGTAATACCTTTAAGTCTTAAAAGCTTTCTTTATTATAAGAAGCTCTATATCTGGAATTAAATATTATAATTTAGTATTAGCTAGCTTCCTCAATAAGTATACTACTAGATACTAGTAGTCTTACTATAGTTACAATAGAACTACTCTGATTGTATATCCTGAAGTATTGGTTTCTATTTAGGTAGATATATCTAAGTTAAAATAAGCTAAGATTAGCTACTTTAGGAACTTGTTTTTTAACTATTAGAATATAGCTAGCTTACTACTATCTAAGTTAATCTTACTAATAGTATTTTTTTTTAACTAGTCTATAAGAAGAGTTATAATCTTATTATAGTTTTTAATAAATCTTCTATAGAACCCTATAAAGTTTAGAAAGACTTATATATCTTTTATACTACTAGGGACTAGCTAGTTCATAATAGCCTCGATATATTCGAGCTCTATACTAATTCTTTTAGTACTAACTATAAACTCTAAAAAGTTAATCTATTTTAAGTTAAATTTATACTTTTTTAAGTTAGTATAGAGTTTTACTTCTTTAAATTATCTTAGTACCTAGTAGATATATTATAAGTACTTTACTAGGTTATTACTATAAATTAAGATATTGTCAAGGTATATAATATAGGTTATATTAAGTAAATTACTGAGAGTATTATTAATATACTCTTAGAATATTATAAGTATATTAATAAGATTAAAAGGTATAATTAGGTATTTGAAGTAATTATACTTATAGTAAAATACTATTTTCTATTTATTACCTTTATAGATATATAGCTAATAGTATATATCTTTGAGATTAAACTTTATAAAGATCTTTACTTTTATTAGTTAGTTTAGGATTTTAGAAATTAATAGTAATAGGGCTTTATTTTTCTTTATAACTTTATTAAGACCTCTATAGTTTATATATAACCTTAACTTACTACCTTTCTTAGAAATAAATAGAATAGGAACTCTTACTAAGCTTACAAAGCAATAGATCTATCTCTTAACTAAAGTATTTACTAGGTATTTATAGAGAACTTCTAGTTCTTTTATTATAAGGTTATATATAAGTCTCTATAATAGTATTTAGTTTTCTTTTAGTTCTATAGTATATATCTTACTATCTAGTAAGGGTAGTTCTTTATAAGTTAGATCTTAGAATACCTTCTTATCCTCGGGGTATAGTTATAAGTATATTTGTTTTATAGACTTATTAGTAAGTTATTATAATTTGATTAAGATAGAGGTTAAGAGTATTACTTAGATAAAGTTAGTAGTTAATATTAATATAGCTATATACTTTCTAGCTACTTAGTAAGCTCTTTTCTTACTTATTATTATCTTAATATCTCTTTACTTAATAGAGTATTTTTATATTTAATCTTTTTAATTAAATACCTATAGTTCTATTATATAAAACTATAGATATCTTAAGATAGTTTTATAGTATTAGATATTAGTAAGGTAGAAGTAGGTTTACTTTAGCTAGGTTATATTTATATTATTTATAATTTTAATTAATAGTTTAATTTCTCTTTAGTTTTTAATAAGAGTTTTATTTACTATTTTAATTTATATCTTATTAAGTATAATATAATATTAGTCTACTATTAGTATATAGTAAAAATATAAAAAGTTTACTTTAGTTTTAATATCTACTAAAGTCCAGGTTTTTTACTACTAGCTCTCTAGCTTTATAATTGTTTTAATCTCCTAATATATATATAAAGCTAAGGTTTAGTTAGTTCTTTAGACTTATCTTAAGATATTTACCTTTATATTATTAGGTTCTATTATAGGTATAGTGAACCTACTCCTATTTAGATGTTTTATAGTAATATATTTATTATTACTATAGGTAATATAAGCTAGAGTAATATAAAACAAAATGTAATAGCTTAGGGTATTATACTTATAATAAAAGACCTCTTTAGCTTTTAGGTATAGTATTAATTATAGAGGTATTATAGATTTATTATATTCTTAATAGGGGATAAGGGCTTAGGTTAGGTTAGTATTTTTCTCTGTAAGTCAAGCTAGTCCTCTGAGTATTATCTTTACTTAAATCTTTATACTAATAAATACTTACTAGGTTATAGAGATATTACTATTAATTAATTGAGTTTTTAAATTAGAACTTAGCTTTTAAATAGTATTGTAGATATAGTAAGAGTCTAGGAGTTTATTAGGTAGCTTTATTTCTAGAGTCTTATATTAGTTAATAAAAGCTCTAAATGATTACCTAAGTTATATCTTGTAATAATTAAGTTATACTATTACTTTTAGGTATCTTATTAGTCTATTATTAATTATTATTTATAACTAAACTTTAAAATCCTCTTAGTAAATACTTTTAAAGTTATTTTATTAGTCTATATTAATATAGTTTACTTATTTTCACTTTATATTACTTATAAAGTAACTACTAGCATATATTGTCTTCTAGTAGTCTAGCTAGAAGTTATAAGGTTATATTAGGAAGTTCACTTCTAAGTTAGTATAGAATATCTAGAGTTCTATTTATAAGTTTCTACTATAGATTAGGACTTTAAGCTATAGATATCTCTATAGTAAAGGCTTAAGATAGTACTATTTTGCTTTTAACTTACTACTTTTTTCTTATAATTATATTAATTTAGTAGGTTTTTCTATAAGATTAAAATCTAGAGTTTTACTTACTTTAATAATCTTTAATTAATAGTACTTTTTACTAAATTATTATTAAATATATATAAACTTAATATATTTATTTAACTTTTATTCTTTATCTCTTTAAATAAATTTTTCTTATTTTTTAGTCCCTTTAATAAAATTAAGTTATATACTAAATAT
>KV875250.1:227809-258213 GCA_001879505.1 Calonectria pseudoreteaudii | reverse complement strand
TTAAAAATAATATTTATAAAAGAAAAATATTAAAAGTAAAATAATAATAATAGTATATTTATAATAAGATTATTATAAAATTATAATAGTTTTAATCTTTATTCTAACTAAATTCTTTTTACTCTTAACTTATATATTTTCTTTAGGAATTTCCTTACTTATTTAAAGCTTAAAACTCTTATATACTATATCTTTGTTTCGAGTTTACTGCTGTTATATTTTGCTAAAAGCCCGTAGTTTACCTGATATGGTGTGGGGCCGTGCTCTGGAATTTGGCTGTGACATGGAGGCTATATGATCGACGAATAATAAAGCTTGGCCCCAGACACTGGTCGCGTGCCCTAAACTTGAATTCCTTGTTCAGGCACGTCCGTCCCGTCGCATGTTTTTATTTTTAGTAAGCAGAAGTTGGTGGGAGTCTTTCTCGGACACGCCTCAGCTTCACATTAAATATCGTATCGTGAAACTAGTAGGAACCCAAGCATAGAAGGAATAATGACCATACAATAATTCACGACACTCAACATCGTCATTTTGCCACTAAGAACCGTGACTAGCGTGTGGCACAGAAACTTCGAATTGTCCAACCCGTTCGAAGAAACCGCTCCAACTGACGGTCGCAAGCGGAAAAAAGGGGTCGCCAAGACTATACAGCTCTCTCATTCATCGGAATGAGTCTGCCCCGTTATCGACTTTGTGGTGTCATAGCGTCACCAGGTTTATGTAATGATACGTTTCCTACCCTATGTCTTGCTCTCATCCCTATCCTGGATATGATAACCGGGTTAATTAATTCTGAATAAAAAAGAACAAGTTGTAGGCCCAACCGGGTGATACAGGAACTAAGCCACAAAGGTGACATACAATTAGAGTCAGGATGAAAATAGCCTCGGTTCTGCTAGACTAAGTCGAGACATGTACGCGTAAAGCAAGGCAATGATATTCTCGTGTCGCATGGCGACATTTAGAATTAAAGTTAGTCAGCGAAGTTAATATTTCGACCCTCCAATGAGAATTAAATACATGGAAGATCGAGTCATGCTCTCTCCAATATAATATCTTGGCAGAGCTGACCCTATCCTGCGACTTGAGAACGGATCCTACTGGTACCGGTAATTTAATGAAGTAGATATCCTTTCATCCAGCCGCCTTGATTTCTGTTTCTCTTACATTTGTAGTCTCCCATCACTGCTAGCCTGATGGATCGCCCACTTTTCCAATTAAGGAAGCGCGGGTGCTTTTACCGCAGCCTCATCATCCTGCTGCTGGTGCTAGTTTCGCTTACCACCTCTTCCACCGTCCATGGAGACGGAGTCAAGTACATTGGCACGCAAAACAAGACTTCAGGGTAAGATACTAAAGAACTAGATCGTTGCGTACACCGTTAACCCGATGCATTCTTCAAGAATTAATAATTTTCGAGGTATTAGATATGCCCAAGCTCCCGTGGGCAATCTTAGATGGAGAGCACCAAAGCCCGTCGAAAACACCAATGAGGCAAACCAGGTTATCAATGCAACTGTTGCCGGGCCGGCATGCTGGCAGAATTCACCAGCTTGGAGGTCTGATCTAAACTTTTCAATGCCCCAAGACGAAGACTGCCTCTTGCTCGATATTCAAACACCCGTGCACCCTCGCTCAGACAAACTGCCAGTTTTGGTTTTAATACATGGTGGAGGTAAGTTACAACGTCACCCTACGTGACGAAAACAGGGACCAATGAAAAACTAAAACTGGCTAGGATATTTAACTGGGAGCACATACACCACGTCGGGGGACAGCCTAGTTTACCAATCTAATGGCTCAATAATATTTGTCTCTCTCCAGTATCGTCTTGGCGTTTTGGGGTTTCTGGGTGGAAGCTCTGTCCAGGAAGATGGAGTCCCCAATGCTGGTCTCCTGGACCAAAGAGCGGGCCTTGAGTGGGTTCGCAACAACATACACCATTTTGGTGGGGATCCTTTGAAAATTACCATTACTGGCTACAGTGCTGGCGGCAGTTCGGTGGCTTTGCAAATGGTCATGTACGGAGGAAAAACAGCTCACCCACCCTTCCGAGCAGCTATACCTGGTACGCTCACACTGAACCCAGAAAGCCGCGCAAGGGCTTCCAGGCTAATAATTGCAGAATATCCTTGGTGGACGCCAATCTATGACCACGACTGGGTCGAGGAGCAATTCCACGGGCTTTTAGAAGCTGCTCAATGCTCATCGCTCAACTGTTTACGAGACCTACCAGTCTCTGCTCTTCAGAAGACGACCCGCCAAGCTACTGTCGCGGCGTATGAGGCTGGTAAGTATGCCTATGGGACTTTCTACTGGGGTCCGGTCATCGACGGCAATATACTTCAAGCGAATCCTCAAGAAGAGTTCTGGCATGGACATTTCACAAAAGTCCCAATCTTAGTGGGTCGAAACTTTGATGAGGGAACCATCTTCACAAATACTTCCATTTCAACACAAGCAGAGCTTGAATCTGATATTTCGGCATTGTGGCATGAAAACAAAACTAATTTTGCAGACATAGCGTTGAAACTATACCCCAAGTCATCCTACAATACATCGTATAATGACCAACTTCCAGTTTACGATCTTTTGAGGGGAAGTGGCTCCATGAATTACACAATATCCAATCATTTCATCAGACGTTCAGCCTTATTCGGAGACGCCATCGTCAACTGCCCTACCCTGTACATGGCTCAGGCGGTGGCTCAAGCTGGTCTCCCAGCCTACAAGTTCATTTTCAATTCCGGATACCAATTCCACTCCGCCACCATGACGTACATATATGGCAATTACATCAACAGTTAGTTTGATACATGTTTCTTTCACGAATGTAATGCTAATTTTGCTGTTTCTTTGCTAGTTGATGGATCTCGACAAGCCCAAGGTGCACAGATTCCGGGCAACGCAACCTTGGCGGCTCTTTTGCGAAACTACATCATCGCTTTCACTGTTTTCAAAGATCCTAATTTGTTCACACCTGATGAGGCTCTTGTTCCTCGATGGCCCGAGTACACAGCTCAGCAGCACAGTATCATGTATCTGTCCGATAAAAATGTCAGCGTGGTTGATGACCCAGACTTTTCCAGCCAGTGCCAATTCTTTCGCATGGGCCGAGGGAATAATGTAGATATCTGGCCTCAATGGTGATTGGGCTATCTAGGTATGGAAGAAAGTTCTGGGCAGCCCATTTATTTTCGTTTACCAATCGTTAGACAATGTTTCATTGCGGCTAACCGCCCAAAAATGATCTTAGTTAGGTTTTCTTTTTAGCGGTATTTTTCACGATTCTATTCTTCCCATTGAGGATTTCAAAATAATATCTACATTGCATCGGGCAGGTGAATACTTTCGCGATAACAGGTCTAACACGTAATTATGCAACATGCCAGTCGTCGAATAATTGTGTTTGGGATTGTGGCTTGCGAGTCAGCCATTGGACACACACTGGTCGCCTGCATACCTACGTCCAGATGAAAAAAGCAACTAACTTAGTGCGCTTAAGACATGACACGTAGTCAGATTTAAATTAAAACCTTTGACGAATTTGTGCATGCCCCTGAACACATTGCTGCATCTTCCAACACGTTTCCAAATCGCCTGCCCACAAGCGATGCTCCACGCTGCAATCGTTGCCCCAGATCAACCGCACGAGCTCAAGATCCATCCAAAATCGCACTGTCATTGAGCTTCAATTACACCATGGACAAGCTGCCCGAGGACATCTTGTTTCAAATTGCCGCATTGATCCGCAAAAACTCCACGTGCCGGCGAAAGAGATCCCGCGACAAGCCGGTGCTGATTCGGCCGTTCCTCGCCACCTTGTCGCGGAGTTGGCAGCGCGCCATCGAACGCCTCACCTTCAACTACATCCAGATTGGAAGCGATGAGCTGGACACATTTTTCAGCGCCTTCTCCGAGGAACGCAACCTGCACCGCCGCCGCTGCCTCAAGCACCTCCGCCTCGACATCATTCTTCCTGGCTACGCCAAAAGTTCCTGGGGCTTTCACGAGACTCAGAGGGACCGAGCGGTTAACAACAAGAAGGCCAGCTTCGCCGTGTCGTCTCTGCTGCGTCACCTCTCTCGATGGCCGGCGGGTCACGGTCTGAATTTGATCTTTGACATTTACTCGCCCAGTGATCCGCCATTGGATGAAAGAGACTTGTACAAAAATCGGTACCGTCGCCGCCGCTTGGTGCTGCGTCCTGCAACACGCAACGATCTAGGTTACGAGCGCTACAAGTACTCCACCATAGAACTCTCAGGGATAGATGGTTTGCAGGTTCCCTGTGTCCGTACCTTCGCGCAAAACTCGGGTTACGGCATCCGCCACCTCCACCCCAGCAGTCGGGTCAAGCTTACGGCCGCATTCCCTCAGCTCGTCGACTCCTCCTGGAAATTCGAGGGTCCCCACGTATTCCTCGGGCTCAACCGAAAGGTGCGTGCGGAGTTCATATCCTCTCTCCAGAGCCTCCGGCTTCCGCCCACAATCAAAACATTCGAGCTTCGTCTCCCTGCGCCTTCCTTTATCAACCACAAACAGCTTGCAGACCTGGTTTGTGCAGATGACGACGATGCTCTGTGCGCAACACTGCACAGGGTCATCAGCTGTAGTAGTGTGCTGAATCTACAGCTTGCCACCCAAATCGACCCATCATTGTTCTGGCCGAATCCATCAGGAGGCAATTCGCTCTGGACATCAATCGTGGATTTGAAGATACATTTTGATACCATAGCCCCATCCGGGGAATGGTACTTTAAGAGCTCTGAAAGTAACGGGGCCATCAGCCGATGCATTCATGGAGGTCCGCCGCCCCCAATCACATCGGGCTTCATTGCACCGGGATACGGTAGACTGGCTGATATAAAGGCCGCACTGATCTTCGAGCGTTGGTTGGAACAAACTAACCGTCCTGTGACTAGACCCAAGCTGGACATTGTCAATGATAAAGTCCTGGTGCCCATGTTGGAGGCTTATGCCAAGTGTTTGGCACATATGCCATCCCTGTGCACAGCAACGCTGACTCGTAATTACTGTTGTCTCGATACCTGGTTCATATCGTACTCTGTTCCAGAAGAGGGTGACTTTGAGCCATTTCCCACTCCACATCCGGGTCGGGCTAGATTTACATTTTGGGTTGGACCATGGAAGGTAGACGAGGATTTGTTGCAATTGTTCCGTCAGGTTGGAAAGGAAAAGCACGGGCGC
This sequence comes from Calonectria pseudoreteaudii, assembly GCA_001879505.1. Classification (NCBI taxonomy): domain Eukaryota; kingdom Fungi; phylum Ascomycota; class Sordariomycetes; order Hypocreales; family Nectriaceae; genus Calonectria; species Calonectria pseudoreteaudii. The sequence continues at coordinate 252,999 of KV875250.1, read as the reverse complement.
GAACCTGCCATCCTGTTTGAGGGGAAGTAAAGATGGGTTGCAGCTTATCTCGAACGTAACCTGGATGATTTCGAAATGAGATGAATCAAATTTCCTTCCCCAAATCATGGGGAATGGTTGTGGTGTGCATTCTCGTTTATCTATTAATATATTTCTTGCCCATTCTCTGTATTGGACCACAGGTCACATTCATGTGTACATGATTCAGAGTAAAGTACACCCCTTGAAGATTTATTCCTAATTTTCCTGTTGAAAAGATTGTCCTTCTTCTTCTTCCTCACACCGATCAAATTGAAATTTCACCGTAAGGATTCCCATAACACCCCAGACAAGAAACTATTTTGCATGGGGGTGTACCGTCTGGCAGCCCCCTCGGAAAGGTGACTTTGATTGCTTTGATCACAAGATCCCTTTGAGTAGACCAAGCCAGTTTGAAACCAGCTGAAATCTATCAAATAGATAAGGTAGTAGAATGAAGATACAGAGGACGAAAAAGGAATTGAAATGGTATCCTAACTGTGCAGATTTCGGTGTTTGAGATATGAATCTCATAATACATCTTGATTGTTTGTTCTTAGAAGCCACGCCACTGCAAACTCGGATTTCACAGTGTATTAACTGTAGAACCAAGAAATAAAATGCCTATTACAAACCCTGGAACTATTTGTGTCAACATGACAAATGTCGATGTGAACAAGACTGCTGCTCGGATCCCGCAAATCCCGGGTTCCGAGATGATGTCGAAACAGGAAATGGGCAGCTTTAAGTTTCAATCACCGCCATCTTGGCACTCTTCCCCTCTCCTATTCGCAGAATAGGTTTAGCGCTTCTCGGTCCTCGCTATTCGCGGATATCCGAAAGCCATTGGCCATGAGCTGGCTGATTAAAATAAATTGGTGAGATGCTGCCGCTGAGCTCAGTCTCCCCAAGCCACGAAAACACATCCTCCCAACACTGAGCCAAAAGAAAAAATATCACATAATATACAGCAGCTGTTAGGTCGATTCGACTCGCTTAAATGGCCTACAACATCTCTGCGGGTGGTATTCCCGTGATTATTATTGGCAGAGGCGCTGATGTTATGAAAAACCTTGCGAATGCAATTAAACCAGAATACGATAGTACGTTCCCGTCCACCACGGTTTGGTTATAATTTCAACCTCCTTTCCATTTTTATATTTTTAATATACTTATTTATAAAAGCTGTGCATACGTGCCTTGAGGTTGGGGCGGCCATCGACGAGCTACCCAGAGTCCTCTCTGGTTCTCGCGACGTACTTCCGGTTTCTAATATTGGCACAAATATCAGCCGCAAACTCGGTGACGAGCGTCCGTTCCCCAAGGCTATCTTGATTGGTGGTGGCATTTCCCAGCAAGAATATGAGCAAATTTTGAAAGCAGTCACAGACAAACTGGGTCAAGAACGGCCTGGAGGCGTGCAATGGCTAAAGTCGACGATGGATATGTACCCGAATGAACTCCCCCCAGGCGAGCCACCAATGCATCTGATTATTGGTGTGGCTAAAAAGCTATTAGGAACCATCGTTTAAGGGTGGTTGGTGGTTGGTCAAGGAGGCCTGACCAAGGGAGGGGAATTAGCAACAACATCTCGGTTCGTCATTATGATGTAACTACTCCCTCCACATTGAGGCAGCTCGAGTCCGGATGAGATCAGAGCTGGATGGACCAAACCAACGCATGTTTGGAGGAGAGAGTCACGCAATCGTCCGTTGTCAACCTCTCTCCCCTCATTTCTCACACCTCATACAAACTTGGCCAAGTTACTGTTATGTAGATATAGTCTCCATCGATCCAACAGCCTTGAAACTCAATTTACCCTTGAAGCTACGAGGAATTTTGATCAGGTCGCCAAAGAATCCTGACGGAGCATCATCCTGCGAGTTGGGCCGAGATGTATGCATCGCCGTAAATAACTGAGATTGTACAAAAGTGATTCCCATTCTTAAGTTGGAGATTCCCGTTTAAACAGACCAGTAAGTAAATCTATACCCATTACTCCTCTTTACTCGTATCTTCTGTTCGTTTTTCTTGAAGACGCTCAATAACCCAGTCCACATTTCTAAAACCTGGATTATCCTTTAACCACAGTGGCGACCGAAAGGTTCTCGCATTACCATCGTATGAGTTGAGAAGTGCAAGTATCTCCGACGTATTCTCGTTGACTGTTGCCAGTGTGCGCGCAACAAGTAGTCTGTTTGACGCGTCCACTTCTGAAAGTGCAGATGTAAGCTCCGGATAGCAATACCGAGTCTGGGCAATGTCACGGGCTGTTCTTCCAAGGGCATCGGGAATATTAGGATCCGCACCGTGCTCCAGAAGTCTTTGAGCAAGATTGTAGTTACCGCGTGAAACTGCGACTGCCAGTGCTGTCAGGCCATCTGGTGCGGCGTTATAATCCAATTGGCTCTTGGAATTGTACTTCTTGAATAGCTCTGATGCCATGATGGCAGTTATTTTAGCCTTGTGGTCAGATTCTGAGCTTTCCCGCGCAAGGAGATAAAAGACGGTGTAGTTCGTGTTTCCATCTTGATAGGGGATGAAACCATCTGAGCCATGGCGATCGGGGAGACTCAGCAAGAATTTCACTCTTTCCAACGAATTTCTTGTGCGATTCTTTAACATCTCCGCCATTATGGTTCCACTAGATACGGGATTTAGCCGATCCCTGTCAGCGCCCTGCTCGTACAGATATTTTGCCATAGTGAAGTTGCCACAATAGACAGCTGCATGAAATGCGCTCATGACTTCGGGGTTTTGGGAGTCTACTGAAGCTCCGGCAGCCAGAAGGCTCTCGGCGAAGTAAACGTCATCGGTTTCTTTGCCTGCTCTTTCCAGAGGCCCGAGCCCTGAATCATCAACGACCCTGATGCTGGCCCCAGCATCTAGTAGAGCTCGGAACATGGCACGGTCGTGGTGGGTGATTGATAAAAACAAGGCAGAGCCCCCGCTTGACAGATTACGCAGTGAATTATCAATTTCTGTGTCAAATCCAAGCTGGAGGCCAGACACCATGATATCGGCGCAGCATTGATGATAGGCTGTTGCAAAAACTGCAGGCATTTCCTTGTCGCCTACTTGCAGAACAGCATTGGTGGTGGCGCCATTGTCAATTAATAGCATCATGGTCAATAATGTTTCTGTTTCAAATTCGGCACCGTTGTGAAGCAACCTCTCCCATCTTTGAGACCCTCGCAAAACTGAGAATAGAGGCCGAACCAGGACTGGATTTCCATTCATCATCGGAACTGGTGAATTTACGATCTGACAAACCGATTGCTCTTCTAGTAGACGAGCCACTATCGATGAATGGGATCGAAAACAGGCTAATTCGAAGGGTGACATTTGAACTTCTTGACCGTTTGCCGTTTCAATTCGAAAATTTGGGTCGGCGCCACATTTTACAAGGGCATTTACAACAGACAGCCGGTTTTGTACAACGGCCCAATGAAGAGGTGTATATACCAATAAGCTACCATTACTGAGTTTCGGCCCATACAGAGAATGGCTCACAGCAATAGCAGGGGAATTTGGATTGGCACCGTGTTTGCAAAGAAGGGCCAATATTTCTGCGTGGTCCTCATCTGAGAATGAACACAACCAGTGAAATGCAGTTATGCCATCTGAGCCAGAGCGACTGGCGACGTCAAGTTTGTGCTGGCTTTTTAACATGGCCTCAATGATGCGTCTACGGCCAAGTCTAGCGGCCATGATCAGAGGCGTCTCTCCATGAGGAAGGTTTTGTACTATGATTTCGGGGTCATGAAGAAGGCAGGAAGTTGTTGAGTCGGGAGCATCCTCTACAATGCTCCAAATCAGCAAAGCTCTTGTCTCTTCTGGACTCCGATGATCCGGAGAGAGCGATAATGTAGCAGCCAAGCTTTCAAGGCTGACTCTAGCCTTCTCTATTTCGTCGTTTCTTATCTTTTTCTCAATATAGGCTCCATCCAGAGGCCAATCAACCTCCAACTTTTCAAGCGCAGTCGGATTCCCAGCCCCAGCCGAATCGATTAGCCATACCCGGAATGTCGCCTCATCGGGGGCTGGGAATTCGGAGAATTGGGAAAAGATATTGATGTAGAGAGTTCTAGCTTGTTCGAGACCTAGATTGGCAGCGTCAAGAACATATTCAATGGCGCGATTCAGGTTATATTCTACTCCGATCTCATTCACGTAAGCGTTTGCGAGGCCCAGGCTCGCTTGGGCCTTTACGAGGTTAATAGTAGAGCGTAACAGAATATTCTCAAGGCTCTCTACTAGTTCTAGCTGCACGCATCTTGGCGTCTTTTGCAGAATAGCGGAGTGCGTAGAAATCTTGTAGCCCGTTAGAAATGGTCAGGTTGAGTTTTGATCGTAGCACGTACCTCGGGAACGAAATTACCATGGTAGAACTGCAAATGCAATGGATCCTCTCTTTTTGCCGCAATTGGATTCGAATTCTCCGGCTCATTAACCAAGCCTGCACAGTCCAGGAGCAAATTCATCATGCTTCTAGTTGATGCAAGACTTCCATCATCACCCTTGCTTTGTTGGACTGCCATAAAAATTTCTTTTTGAGTCCTTTTTTTTAATGCATCCTCTAGAATACGCAGCAGAGGGTTTTCCTTTTCGTTGATGTTTGAGAAATATCTCTCAAACCAAGATGGAATAATTGGAGACACTAGAGATTTGAAGGAGTCCAACCACACATCGAGCCTTCTCTGTCCCGCTCTTTGTTCCATGAAAATTGACATGAAGGTCCCAGCAATATCTGAATTAGGGTCCTCTGCTTGTGATGAAGGTTTTCCATCGCTCGAATTCGCAATAGAAGGTGAGGGGATGGCAAGAACAAAGCTCTGAAGTACAGACGTATTGTCAACATTTCCCGTATTCATGATGCTTTGCAACAGATTGAGAAGGTTAATAATCCTGGTCATGTCGCGGAACCGCTTCTTAGGAGAGGTTTGCAAGCAGTAGAAGAATACCTTGCAAAGAATTAATAAATGATAGTCTTGGTTTCGCAAGCGGTGGAGTATGTTCGTTGTGGCCATTGCTGGTAGCATGTTCGACTTTTTCATCTTATAAATGTTCTCGGACCTCTCGTTGTCTGGAATGGACCTGTAAAATGGAAATCCATCACTGAATATGGTCCACAAAGTCAAGCCATACGAGTAGATGTCCAGTTGCTGTAGGTACCCATCCTGTGCTTTCCCATCATTGCCTTCTGGGGCACGGTATGCTTCGGTGCTTCCCATCAACCTTCCGCCTATAGTGGATGTCGAGAAACCAAAGTCGGACAGCTTCACGATAAACCTTCGGGTATTATGCTTGCACACCAAGAGATTGGATGGTTTGACATCGCTATAGATGATTCCTGTGCTGTGAAGGGCCTCTAGCCCTTTTGCTGTGTCCAAAGCAGCTGATACTTTGTCCTCAAAAGTCTCAATACCGCCTGATTCTTGGAAAACAGTCATACTACCAAACTCCGCATATTCAAGAACGAGCGCAGGAAGTATTCGATGCCCGTCCATACTTCCAGTATCATGGTACATGACAGCCAGCAGCTTAATAATGTTTTCATGTTTTGTAATAGGACCATGCCGCAATATTTGCAGTTCAAGAGCAGCGTCTGCGAAGGAGATGTTGTTGTCCGCACCAACACGTGGGTGTTTGACGATGACAAATTCACGTCCGGCAAAGAGGTGACTACTTAATCCAGACGGGAAAGACTCCGCTTTGACTTTGCGGACGTCCATAGAGCCACCGCCGAGCGAAACATCATCAAAGTCGGGTGATAAACTTGTGATGGAGGGATGGAGGCCAAGTCCCGAGTTACCCGTCGAAAGGGAGACGGCCATGAACCCGGCAAAATGTGGACATTCTGTGCCGGATGCGCCGGCAGTGGCGCTATCCTCTTGTTGATGTGTCTCAGGCTGCTCCTTTTCCCTAAAAGTAGGGACTGAAAAGAGCTCCATCTGGACTAGGCTGGGCTCTCTTGCTCTACGTCTCAGTGAAGCTAGATTTTGAATGTGGGTCGTTTGAAGAGTTGAAAGATTGGATCACTGTCTCACCTGAATTGAATAGCGGGGTTGCTTTTAAAACTGCAGTGGTTCGCCACGCTGGATGCCTTTGCAGGGAAGGTCGATTCGTCTCAAAGTGCGGCTGAAGACAACCCTGTTACACATGACGCAGTTGGCAGAGTGGGGGCCGAAAAAAATCCCTCCGCTCAAAATGGATCTCACGTCATGATGTCTGCAAAACATACGAAAGAATCATTGGCGAAATCCAGAATATTCCTGCCATCAGACGAAAAGAAATACATACGATGACAAATAACCAGCTTGACTTACAACTGGGTGCGGCTGGGTTGGGTATTGGAGCATTTAGTGGATTGCTTGATGTATTATCTACTTGCTCCAAGATTTATGGGCTATGGAAGTCTCTTAACCATCTCAAGGGATTCTTAGCAGTTCTCCGTACCAAACTTATACTTCAGGAGGCATTGCTGGACCAGTGGAAGAGAGAGTGGTTGAGGTTTCGGTATCTGGACACTTGGCCGTCCAAAAGCTCCAGCTGCTTAAAATGCACCATAATGCGGTTCTAGCATCGTTGGAAACAGTTCGATCATTGTTAGAAACTCTAGAGCCTCTTCGAACGGATTCAAAAACGCCCGAACGTGCTCTTCAGCGGTTAAAGCTAGCTACTGGGGGTGCTAGCGACTACGATAAGACGTTGACACAGATCAGCACAATTCTAAATGATCTCCATCGGTTGCTACCCCTTGCGAACCCTAACGTTGAAATATCTCAGACAATCCTATCCCTTGAGTATGTGGATGAGGAGGAACCAATCATACCGGAAGCAGAAAAGGACATGATACGGGCAAGCCATGAACCAGAGACGTTCAAAAAAGCGGTCTCTTTTCGGAAACTTGGTCAAGACTTGGAAAGGGATCTGGAAGAAAGAGTATCCAGTTTCAAGCATACGCTACCTGCTGCGACGCTGACGATAAATCCTGGGCGGGTCAGGATTACTCAAGATGACGAGACCTCTGCTGGATATCGCAGCTTTGGGGTCCTTGATTCTAAAACGCCTGTGCTAGTTGAATGGAAAAAGTACGACACCAGCTGGAAAGGAGAGAAGGGCATCAGGCTAAGAGGGAGGATTCACAATATTGCACAGCTCCTTCACGCAGACACGAAACCGAACGAACTCCTTACTCTAAAATGCCTTGGCTTCTATGACGATTATGAAAGAAGCAGATATGGCCTCATATTTACTTACCCATCGGCTGCCGGGCCCGACCCGAAGATGCGATCTCTGAAGTCGTTGTTAGAACGACCCACTCAAGAGACTCTACCAACGCTTGGAGAACGATATGAGATTGCGCATTCCATTTCACTCTCACTCGCTATTCTGCACGCTACAGGTTGGCTTCAGAAGAGCATACGGAGCCACAACATAATGTTCTCAATCATCAATGGACGACCGAGCTGGTCGCGGCCATACCTCGTCGGCTTCGACTTTTCTCGGCCTGATGCGGCCGACGAATCTTCAGAGAGGCCAGAGAAGAGTGTCCGTTTCAACCTGTACAGACATCCGTCGGCGCAAGGTATCCCCGGAGAGTCTTACCGCAAGGCGTTTGATATTTACAGCCTCGGTGTTGTGTTGCTGGAAATTGGACTTTGGAAACAAGCCTGGAGCCTGTGGCGGGATGGCACGAGCGCGGTCGACTTTCGCGGCGTCGTCATCAACAAGAGCAACGACTGGCTAGCTCACTTTATGGGATCAGAGTATCAGGATGCCACTCTCAAGTGTTTGAAAGGCGATTTAGAGAATCGCGAAGATTCAATTGTCCGTGCGTTCTACGTTGAGGTGGTTGAAATGATGAGGGCTGTTTCTGAGTGACAGGCTCTCAATCCACAGGACAAAGTAAGTGAATTGAGCTAATGGGTTCTATATTACTACCATTAATTGACACATGAATGCACATATCATTGTTTTGAAGATGCTTTTGATTTATTACTTTGGGCAGCCATACATGCATGCTACGCAATCAACTATCCAAACTGTTGATGATGAGGTCGGCTTCCCTTGCTGCACTAGACTCCAACTGCTAACACATACCGGCCCACAGCTCACTGAAATGCCTCGTCAAACTTGAATCTATTGCTGATGGGCGTTTTGAAATCGATTCCATGATCGTTATTTAGTATATGCTTGCCTGCCACCAATACCGAATCCATTCATCGCGACAAGTCACAGAGGGCTGGGATTTATATACCTAGGATAGCAAGGTCTTCAGCCCGCATTTTAGGGGGGAAGCAGTGAAAATTCATCTATGAAAGTATGGCTTCGTAGCAAAACGCACAGGCTTTCATCATCCTTGCTTGTAACAAACTGAAATACAAAAACCTTCTAAATCCCACAATACAATTGCGTTTGAAACCCAAAGAATACCAGGCCTCCTTTCCATGTCGCTTCACTATAACTTGCGGCACAGGGGACAATTTATCCTCTGCTTGCGATTAAATCCCATCACATACTCGAAAAGGAAAACAAGAACAAATAACATCATCGACGACGGCCATAAGTATCTCGCGAGTTAGAAGAATACCTAGGATCCTCATAACCATGGTAGTGTGTCGGGTCCTCGTAGCCGGGTTGCTGAGGGTGAGAATAGTAGTTAGGCTGTGGTGGCTGGGAGGGGTAAGTAGGCGGCTGCGTGCTGTAATGATATTGGGGCTGTGTCAAACTGGTATTGTAAGTGGCTCGTCCTGAGCTGGAGGGATAGACCGGCGGTTCTGGATTAGGGGGTCGGCGAAAGGATATGTGTGCGGAGGATGTGTCGCGTGGTGGCGACGCATTGGAAGCACGGCCGCGAACTCGTACGCCTGTCATCTCTCTTCTACCCAAGTTCATCTGGCGTCTCGTCGTCACTGGGCTGCCATCTTTGGGCATGATCGGAAACTCGAATCCTGATTGGGGTATCAAAGTTAGAATTGAACATCAAATTGAAAGTAGTGTGGTAACTCACTACATCTGATAAACCTTTGAATGTATCCTCTCGAAACTGGTTGTCCAGTTGAGGTTGGAAGACCACCACTGAAGATGAAGGGTTCTCCAGCTTGCCGTGATCGAAGTGGATCTCTACTCACTTCATAGAAGTCCACGACACCTCCAAAGAGGTTCATCTCCCAATAGCGTCCAGCCTCTCCTAGAAAGCGGCTCCCATATTGATCTAGCGTCACTTCCGGTGGTGTCCCATACCTATCTGATGCTTGACCAGTCAAGAAGGCAGTAAGAAAATGGATAATTTCATGGGCAATGCATATCATAATCTGAAATTTGAAAGCATCATAGTTTGACCGATAATGGTCAATATGCCTTCGGTGCTCATCATTGAGTCTTCCTTCGTCAAAATCCTTGATCAGATTGTAACAGTGGATCGTGTTGTTGACAAGGCCTATGTTCACGTACATGACACCAGAAACCTTTGGGTCAAAAAGATCCATGTCGTCGAACCCACCCTGTCTGATAGCCATAGCCTCTCCCAGCGTTTTGCTGATACAGACGTCGGGAAAGTTGTTCCGCATGCGCCCCAAGAAAAGCCGGATCCAGTCATGCAAATCTCGTCCTGGGCGGGATTGCGATCGTGTTCGTGTTCGTGATTGAGCCTGTGAAGCCCAATAAATGTTTGGTACACCCCTTCCATTTGTGTCTCTGGCTTCGATAATGGCCGATGCGACCGCAATCAAACTGCCTTTCCCTTCAGGGGTTTCCAAAATCTGCATGGCACCATCAATCATTTGATCCATCAACCGGAATCGGGTTGAATTTTGTGGAAGATTATAAATGTTGGCTGGGCCTTGGTCTTCATCGACGCGGACGACCAGGTTGCCAATTCGAGTTTGGGATCGAGACATGATGGTTCAGGAGAGTATGAAGAAAATATGGTATAAATGCGGGATTTTAGATGGGAAATAGGAAATGGGAAATAGGAAACAGATACCAAGTCTGGCAATTGAGAGATGGTCTAGTGTGCGTTGAGGGTTGCGAAAACAAGGTGAAGTAGATCAGTGCTGGAGCTCAAATTTGATTTTCGCAAGATGTTGGCGAGAAAGGCTCACTTATAAAACCAGAGAAATCGACCAGATCAAAAGAGCCTCCGTAGGAAACAGCGTGACAGTTTCTGATCTAATTTCACACGCGCTGGGCAAAGCTTGTTGGTTTCGTTCACAGGCAGTAGCGTCGTGACTACAAGGTTGGGAATGTAGGCGCCCAATATTCATTGGTTATCAGCAATTGTTAATTTTATCCCAGATACTGGGCACTATTTTATTGTTACAGATTGCGGGCGGCAAGAGATCAACGTCATTTTTCCAGGTGGAAATCAACGGAACCAACATTATCACTAGAGCCAACATTGTCACTAGAGCCAACATTGTCACTAGAGCCAACATTGTCACTAGAGCCAACATGACCAACGAACCCCACATAGCCAATGGACGCTCCGCAACCATAAGTAGCAGCAACTTTGTTTAAGTCAAAGTCGACCAGGAATATATTGTACCTGGTGGCTGTTTTGTTTGGTCAGTATCTGCTCTTCATCTTCGAGCTTCTCTCTATCATGTCGAGGAAGTTTGTCTCAACCAGCTTGCGGCCGGGATGTTTCGTGCATGGTCAGTCGAGAGCTAGACTAGATTCATCGTCTCCACAGTCTCCACAGTCTCCACAGTCTCCACAGTCTCCACAGTGTTGGTGATGACTTGCGCTTCATCCATGCCTGTTTCCACATTTACCTCATCGGCGGTTATTTTAGGCAATGTGATTTGCCACAGTTCGCGCTTGCGAGCGGTAGCAATGGCCATGATAAAAGTGGGGTCGGCATCAGTCATCACTCACACCATAAATCTAAGCGCCGCCCACCTCTGCACCTGCAACTAACAATCTTTCACCTTCACATCATCAAAGGACATGGCGAAATCTGACGCGCAACCCGAGAAAGTTGCTTCTCACAAACTCTCGCTGACCGTCTTGGATGAGGCACACTATGCCTGTGCGGTGAAGGCCATAACCAATGTCCTTGCCACCAAGATTGCCGAGGCTACATTTGCGCAAATTGTCGACGGCGTACCTCTTTGGGATGTTTTGCAAAGTAGTTGCGTGAATCCAGTTCTGGATGCGACAAATCACCCTGTGAAACACCATACAGAGCTTTGCCCAGGGGCTTTGGAAACGACTCGACAATTCAGGTCCGGGTTCCAGCCAGACAAGTTGATCTTTGACTCTCGGGTAAGCACCCTCCGCGAAATTATTTTGTGGAAGATTATTCTAACCTTGTGTATTGACAAGTTGCTCATGGCATACCAAGCTGCCTCGCCGGGCTCAAGGTCTTCCAATACACGCCTTATTGAGATCGTTGCAGTAGCAATTCACCAAATAGCTGGCATGATTCTGCGACTAGATGCTGGTTGCCACAAAGATGACGATATTACATCCTGGACTCCATCTAAGGATGCTACTGGTTGGTGGGATCTATACCCTAATGGAGCGCCCCCCACGCTGTTCTACCATCACTGGTATACTGACCATCAGCAATATCCCGAAGGTGCAGCCGACATGGCTGGCTACTGGGCGGAGACTCGTATTCTGGGAGGTGTTGCTGTATTTGACAGGTTCGAACCTGAATCTGATGCAGTTTTCCTACACCCTGACAGGGCCGAGTATACATATCGAATCTACCAACTCCTTGATGAGCAGAAGCGCGATCTCCTGGACTTTTTGATGTCCGATGATCCACTTCAGGATCCTGAGAAATGCCCCCTTCCAATCCTGCCAAGCAAAGAGAACCAATCCCGAGTAGACCCAGAAGAACAAATAACCGCTACTGGAATCTATCGCGATGAGTGGGAGCGCAACCAGAGACCGTTTCTAGAGGACTCCCGGCATATCACTAGATGGGACATCTTCAATTGGCCCACATTGGAGGATTGGAATGATTCCAAGGCACGTTGGTACGAGAGGCGACTGGAATGGATATTGGCAGCAGAAACTGATGACAAGGGTGAAGAATAGAAAGGAACCATTTGTCTCCCGTTAGTAGATTGGACTGAAAATTAGTCTTATTGGCAGCAGCGTCATGCTCACCACAACTAGAATATGTCTTCTTATCCCATGTAGTTTAAACATTATCCGAAAACTCTTTCACGTTTTCGGCCGTTCTTTATCACAATTCCGCTACCTCTGACACCTTTACTACTCTGAACCCCCAAGCAGACCCACCTACCCGCTGCCGAACCAAAGCAGCAGATATTTTTTCGTGGATGCTGCTCGTCAGCATTACTTGCACATATCCAAGGCTTGGTTCCCACCTCTGTAACAATGACCGCAATTAAAGCACGCAGTCCAAGAACACAAAACAGTGAGCCAACGATGAAGAGTACAACATTGACCAGAACGCGACAAATCTACTTTCCATCTTTTGACCAACTTCCTTAGTACATCCAAATCCAGAAAATCCTTGGCAGACCGTATGAACCGAACCAACTAGCAAACGAGGCACAAACGAGATTGGGAAGGCTATTGAAGATTGGGATGAACTAGGCGATAACAAGGGAAATTACCCAAATGCCAAAGGTAACGCCTATCCAAACCATGCCGGAGAGCTTCGTTATTCGGACAATGTGCTTGGTGTTGTAAAACATCGGCGAAAAGATGTACTTGGCAGCAGCGTGTCCGTAAATGATGCCGGGCAATAAAAGTGGTTGGGATGGCGATTCCCTCCATCGCCCCGTGCGCATCTTGGGAGAGCCTGCTTCAAATAGTGCAGGCGACTTGACTTCGGGTCCTACACAGATGTAGACGGCAATGACGGCAAGCAGATACAAGACGGTGTCGCAAATCCGGAGCAGTGCGATAGCTTTGGACGAGTCGTCGGGGTTCTTGAACTCTGACATGATGCTAAAGAAGCAAGAGCCGAAAGATGTGGTAAAGTCCCAGTATCAGAGCCCGTCTTTTTAGCGGTAGCATTCGCCGCCTTTGGGGCAACTGGGTCGCTCATTGCCGCTGGGGTGCTTTTGGGTGTGAATAGGCGTCGTTTCGTGTGATCCTTGTGTTGGTTGTGCGCGTGTCTCCAATATGATCTAGGCAGCTCGGGAACGCCAACTCAGTCCCCTCTTAATCAACCCCGTAGTGGGTGTTTGGAAGGATTGTGATTCGGCGTTCGAGGGAGATGGTCGGTGGAACCTGCTTAATTCATTTCGAGCTTCGAGAAGTTGTCGACTAACTTGGTAAACGGCTAATTGGTCTCCTCGGGCTCGGTCTCCTCGGGCTTTGCCTCCTCGGGCTTTGCCTCCTCGGTGTTCGTGTTCTTGGCCTCAGCCGCGTCGGCGACAGCGATCAGAGCCTACAAGCTATTTCGTTGGTCATGACGTACTGGCCAACAACGCTAAGCGTACCTCGACCTCGTCCTCAATGAGCTATCAATTGTCAGTCAATTACAAAGAAATGGATAGGTTTTAAACGGCACTTACTCCGGGTGCGGGCTAAGACAAGCCAAATTAGTAATGCCCAGAAAGTGAAGGTTCATAGGACGCTTGAAATTGCCCAAACTCCGAGGGCTTTCGAGTCCCAAGATAGACACAGCTACCCTTGGTGGCCAAGACAGAAGAACGGAAAGGCCCATTTGTGGGATGGTACCTACCGTTGGAGTGAGGCACCATGTGCACCTGTGGGCTCGCGCAAAGGAAGTGCTCCCCATAAGGGGTGGCGTAGAAGGTTATCCTGACCCGCACATGAAAGCAGAGAGGCTGTCTGAAGTGTTCACGGCATTACGAGGGATGTTTGAGAGTCGTATTGGTAACAAAAGCCGCGTAGTTTCAGAGAATAGCAATGTTGTTTGCCTTGATACCTGGGCAACGTGGTAGGCACGTGAACACTCTGGCGAACCACTCACTATCCGGTCTGGGCTTTGTCCAAATTTGACTTCCAGCCCCGGTCAAACCAGTCACGCACGCTGCGGATCGAAGGAAGCAATCACGTGCCACCAAATGTTTTCCCCAAACGCCCCCAGCACGCGATAATCATCCCCAACACACAACAAACACCGAAACACAAGAACAGTCAAAATACAGCAACCCCAGCGCGCAACGACCCCTGACTCACGGTAACCACTGGACCATATCTCTTCCGGGCGGCACCACGAGGAGGTCGCCAATGATTACTGTGAAGCCTGTCTGGCGATCCAAAACCCAAGTTTCCCGTCAAACAAATTTCACTTTCAACATCAGAATCCAATACATCAAGACTTTGGTCACTTCGAACCGGGGTTCAAGAGTCTCTCCCTCCTCCCAAATACGCGGCAAGTTGGAGCAGTCTGCATGAATAAGGTCTAAGAGTCCATCCTCGTTTTTTGGACTCCCAACCCACACAAAAACAATCGCTACTGCTTTCACGCTCTGCCACGCCCAAGGTGCTGTCGAAATTTTGCTAGCATCTTGTGTTTCCAGCCCGATATTTACACCTACATTTTCCGTGTCGTGAGTAGGCCTTACATTTTGACTTGATGGTTTTTTCAGTGACTAACAAGTTTCCCTTACCTTAAAGCAAATTCTTCAAAATGGTCAAGGTACGTCATTTTACACTCTAAATATCTTCATACTAACCACGAGTTGCAGCAGCGACAGCTTCCTGTAGGTTGTATTGCATCACTCTCCGTTGCCTTACTTGTATTCCAACCACGTGTCGCCCGGATTCGAGCTCCTTCGACGTCATCGCCGGTCATGAGAACGCTCACCCGAATGCTGCTTTCGACCATTTTCACATTTCCGGACATGAAATTACTGCCATCGATTTCTACACTCTTTCATCTTTGGTCTCGTAAAGGTCATCAATTTGACGTTGCAATGACCATCTACCCAAGTCCCATACCCTATACATATTCTTGCGGGACCTCATACTTTACTCCAGTCCAATTTGCTTGATACTGTTGTCTGAACTTGGGAATACCAACGACCTGGATGTTCCCTTTGCTTTACCATTTAATATGCTCCTCGCACTACTTCTACCTCTCATTGCGCACCCTCCGTCATTGTTCATGGATGAATATCAGAGTGATCGATGCTAACGTTTTGAATAGACTCTTCCCAGGGCCAACCAGGGCCGCTGTGCCCCGGGCGGGCAAGCGAAAGTACGTGATCTATCAGACTCTTATAATATGTTTCAAATTTCTAACACATAGAGTAGCGCAATCCCTCCCAAGTACGTTCTGGGTTATCTTTTGCCCTCAACATCTTCTTTGGCATGCGGTCTCAGATCAGCCAGGCGGGCGGCTCCCCCCGTAAATCCATCCCATATCGTGAAGGGAACAGTGCTCATTAGACCATCCAGGCGAAAGCAAAGACTCTCGCCCCGGCTATCGCCCCCGCTCTCCCCTGAACCCGAGCCCGAGGTAAGTTGACCACATATCCATATTCCGCGATGTAACGAAGCTAATTGTGAGACAGAAACCCAAATTCGTAAGTATCACCCATCTCTCCATAATGTTCACACAATGACGATAGAATTAAGCCGTTGACATCTGACATCAGATGGGCGACCTTGAAGTAAGGAATTCCCTCTACGCTGTTAATACCCCATGGCACGGTAACTAATCAATTTTCATTAGACAATCGATGGGGGTATGGCTGTCAGTATTCCGTTAGTGAAGATCCAGGCATACGTACTGATGCGTCATAGTATTGGAAGGGGAGAATTGCGGTAAGGGTAAACCCTTTATTTCCACACATATGCGGTGGTTGACGTATAATCCAGAGTGCAGCCCTTGGTTTTCAAGTAAGTTTCTTGATCAAGTATCCTTTCCAAGGACAAACATCCGACATGGTAATTTAGCAATGGCAAAATGAGCAAGACGCAAGTTTTTTACTCGATAAACTTTGAACTCAGCTGACGAAAACTAGTTCTGTGTCAAGAAGTATCTGGTGTGTATCGTCTCAACTTTCACTCTTATCTTGAACTCACTAAAAAATATTTCGCTGTAGGCTCTGAAAAAAAAACGGGAGGTAAGTCTATGTTAATCATGAACGTCATTTGTGTACATTGCTAATGCCGATTTGCTCAGTCCACTCCCAAGGTGAGTATCATTTGGAATTTGCCTATCGCGTTGTAATTAACTAACAATTGATAGACAATTCTCGACCAAGTCGAGGTATGTTCGATATTCGTCAGTACATTCCCATCGCCAATGACCTATCCTATAGACCATCATTGCCGAGGCTGAGGCCAAGGCCAAGTCCGAGGAGACTAAGCCTAAGGAGACTAAGTCTAATAAAACTAAGACTAACGAGGCCGATTCTGTTGTTGTAAGCAAACCACAAAACATTTCGATTGGGTCCCAACTCATCAAGAGGTCGGGCAAGCTTTCTTTCCTGGATTGTTGTTATTGAGCCATGTAGGTTTCTTCCTACGGCATGATATTGAAGAAGTACGACAGGGCGATGAAGATAATGACGGCCAACGCGTACGCAGGAGCGTGTTGGTTGGACAAACGCAACAAGTTGGGTTGGGGGAACTGGGGTGTGATTGTTGGAGGTCCCGGATGATGAATGCCGTACGTTGGAGCCTAGCGGTCTTGGCAGGAGGCATCTGAAGTATGATCACTTTTGTGAGCCGCGGATATGACACGAGGGTTGCAGAGATGGCAACTCATGGACAAAGGTGTTGCCTTTTTTCCGTCCGCACACGTCTTTGACGACAATTGCCCACCATTGTATTTTTTTTCACACACTAGACGCTTCGGTAGAGCTTTAAAACTAGTTCAACTGCATTGATAATGGGACACATGATGAGGCAAAATCCTGGGCATGCTCACCTCCCTCCTCCAAGTCATGATCTTAGTGAGTTGCTATTTGAAACCGCACTGCCTTCACAAATTTAGGCAATAGAATGAGCCGCGCCCATCAGCGGGTATGCAGACAAGCGATGAAGATGCTGTGTGAAAGATAGACATTCCCAACCCGCCAATCCGGATCTCTTACTTCAACCGCCAAGGATGCAAGCGGTACTTGTTGAGCTCATACCCGTCATGTAGATTTTACTGAACATCGATATGGTGAGAGGCACTGAAAATATTGGACCTTTGAGGTTGAGCTATTGAACTGTAATCTGCATGACTACATATGCTAGCATCCACTACTTAATACCAAGGCTCTTCTGATTCATTAGGCTCCTCTGGTAGTAGTCCTTCCAAGTCCCCATCAGTCAAATCCTGGGTGTAGCAGGCATGAGCACCCCAAGACCGTTGCAAGAAGTCACTGTGAATACTTTTATAATCCTTATGTATAAAAAGTTTCACACCCGCATCCGCAAACTGTTTAGACGCGTGCATCACGTCACTTTCGTGTAAAACTCTCGTTAGGTCGCGTACGTAGGCATCCCGCTGAAGAATGCCATGTACGCTCTCCAGTACTGGGAGTAAAGACAACTCGGCACTCAGAAATGTTAGATAAATTTTGAGAGTCTCCTTGCCACTATAGTATTGACGGACTTTCAGGCGCTTCAGCGACGAGGGGAGATTGAGGGTCCTGACCCAGGGCAAAGGACAAAAAAAGTCGAGATCTGTCAACTTTGAGAATTCTTCCAGCATGGACATGTCTCTGTTGGAAGCATAAGAGCGCAAGGTCAATGATTGAAGCGTATCCTTTCGAGCGATTAGACATGAAACCAGATTCAAGGGATCGCTGCTAAAATGCATTTCATAATTTGCGCGCATCCGGAAGCTTGTCAGCCCCTGCATCGATTCAAGCAGCCTCCGAATTCCATCCATCGGAGGGGGCATGCACTCGTCACAAGAGCACAAGCCCAGCGTGAGGCTTTTTATGTTTGCCACGGCTTCAAAGATTGACTCGTCAAACTCATCATAGTTTGACAGCGTCAGATGGGTCAGCAAAGGCTTGTTGGCAATAAAGGCCGAAACAATTTCGGCGTCAAGGTGGCCATTATCGCCCATGTTGAACAGATTCAGCTCTCGAAGAAAGGAAAACTTTGCATCCAGCGGTATCCATGGAAACCGCTCATCCTTGTTATAGCCGTCAATGATCAGCTCAAGCTGTTGAACGTGGGTGACAGCTTCCAAGGTTGATGAGATGCAACGGTTGTTGGCGCAGTGAACGGGGCGGCTGTAGTCCAAGTGCGCCTCGCCCTCAGCATCATACTCGCGCAAGTACGAAGCGGATTGGTTGATATGGCGGAGCGACAGACTTTTAACATTAGTGGCTAGTCGCTTCCCACGCCATACAGCCCGCGTGAGCGTTCGCAGGTGCCATTTAGCATCCATTGCATCTGCTTCATCGAGGTAGAAATGGAAGAGAACGGGATGCGCCGCTTCTCTCATACACTCTGAAGTGAGGCATAGCATCCGCAGGGGCTCGGATGTGATGCACTGGGGCGGCTTAGATTCATCGCATGCATCCCAGTGGTCAAGACAGTGGTCGCAGAGGAATTCGCAGATGAGGATTCTGGTTTCCAGGGGCATTTTCGACAGAGATGCCATATTGAACAGAGTGATTTTGGTGATCTGAGAAAAGGCTTTGGTATGGATGTTACCAAGTCAGACGGGTTGTGAAGAAGGGAAGCAAAATACAATGTGAAGCACTAGAAATATAAATATTTGAGGAATGGCATAATATTCGCATCCAGGCGGGGTCATATCCAGGCGGAGCCATGTCCAGTCGGAGTCATGTCCAGGCAAGTTCATGCATCCGAAAACCTTGACTTTATGGTCATGGCTTAAGTTGGTACGGATTGATGGCATTCTCTGCACACGTGCACATACCGGAGATATGGCATTCCGACTTGGAATATTACGAGGAAGGAAGAATTAGTCGCTATTCTTGAGATTATTCATGCTTATCATTTTCGATTGACAATGGCAGAGTTTGTTTCAAAAGAGGACATCAAGGTATGGAATCTATCTTTTGGTCAAAGCGGCAAAGTTTTCACGACTGAGCTTGTTTTATAACTGTAATTGTATGCTACCTTTATGAAATGATTCACATCTTCGACCTTCAACTGAATGATATAGCACTGCTTAGTCTTACTGTCTCCGCTTCCGTTGAGGGTTGTCAGTGAGGGCCAATGTCTTGGAAAGTGCATGTTTCGCGGTCTTGGGTAGATTTCAAAGCTGTGTCCTACCAAAGGCCAATCGATCAAGTTACCCAAGCATCGTTAGGCCTAAATCTTGTTTATTGTTAGTCACCTTGAGGTCCAGCTACTGCGAACTGGTGTTTCAATCTCCAACTAGTCATGTTTGCGATCATAGCTTACTAAAATGCAATTGCGTCTATTTTCCAAGCAACACACCCATGGCAATCAGAAAGCAGTTCTATTCCCAACACGAATCTTCTCAGAAGGTAGTGACTTTCGCAATTTGATATGCAACTTGCGAAATTAGGTTGTCCCCTTCAGTTCATTAGCATCTACATTGTATCCAGCTTTACATTGCGAATTGCAGAATTTTCATCATGGCTTGCATCGTCAGTCGAAAAGTATTGCAATTGTTCACATTTTCGTGAATACCACTCGCTGCCATCATTGTTACACACGCGCCAGCGTCACATTTACCCCTGCAGCTGACTCAGGCAGATCCATGATCGCGTCCCATTCGACGATCAAAAGTGCATGGCTAATAAGAATGCGTCAAGCGAGACGCGAATACTCGCGGTCAACATCACACCACATCACATCACCATAGGTGGAGATGTGCGTTCATGGTTGCGTTTTGCGGAGAGCTACAAAAGTGCACAGAAACCATGTCCACAGCGAGCAATTGGCGACTGATAAGGGCAGGCGCCAATAGGTGGCATTCGGTCGCAATCGGGCCCGGATCCATTCATCCACACAGCACCCTGGTCGGCCATATCAACGATCCACACGCGGTTCCCTTCAAATGCGCTCACCTTCCCAAAGCAGGGGTCCTTTACAAAGTGCCCCCCGTCTACCGTCGCAGGAACTTTTTACGGGTAATGTCGACGTGATAGGTAAATTGATCGACAATGGAGGTAGGGGAGGGGGGGGATGGGATGAAACTATTTAAACAAATGCCAAGGAGCGGCTGCTTTCTTGGCTCGTCGTCCCGTCCCCACGTCTCACTGAACCAGCCGCGCGATTACGCACAGTCTTCTTGGCATCATGGTCTGGTTCGCCCTCGTCGTTTCCGCCCTCGCGGCACAGGCTACCAATGCAATGCCTGCGCGCGCCCGGAGCACCTATCAGGTCAAGGAGACGCACTTTGTCCCCAAGAGGTGGCAGAAGCTTGATCGCGCTCCCGCCAGTCACATCATTGACTTGCAGATTGGTGTGAAGCAGGGCAACTTTGACGAATTGGAGAGGCGTCTTTTTGAGGGTAAGAACTCAATTGATCAAAAACTACCATACATCGATCGCAGCTTCTAACTGGCCAATTCAGTCTCCCATCCTGATCACCCCAGCTACGGACAGCATTTGACCCACGAGGACGTCAATGAGCTGATTAAGCCGAGCGACGAGACGCTGAGCCTTGTCCTCGAGTGGCTGGAGGACAATGATGTCACTCCTGCGAATTTCAGCGCTGCCAAGGACTGGATCACGGTATCTATCCCCGTGAGCACCGTCGAGCGCTTGTTGGACACCGAGTACCATGCCTACCAGCACAGCAACGGCAACCGCGTCTTCCGCACGCCGCAGTGGTCTCTTCCCATTCATTTGCACAGCCACATTGAGACTATCCAGCCCACAACCTCCTTCTTCCGCGCTCATGCGCAGTCCGTCGACCACATTACCGAGGACGTCAACGCAGGAGTTGATTCCGCCACGGAAAGCTACTCCCTCTCCAGCAGCGACGAGCTGAGCAGCGTCTGCAACGCAAGCTCGGTGACCCCCCAGTGCTTCGAGGCCCTGTACAAGACCAAGGGCTACAAGGTGCAGGCTGCCGGAAAGAACAAGGTTGGATTCACAAACTACCTGGGCGAGCACCCCATCCGCACCGATCTGTCTCTGTTTCTGTCCAAGTTCCGCCCCGCTGCCGTGTCTGTCGCCAAGAGCTTCAAGCAGCTCGTGATTGCCGACGGCCCAGGCGATACTCCCCTGACCGCAGATGACCTCGAGAATGGAGGCTGCAAAGAGGCCAACTTGGATGTTCAAGCCATTTCCGGAATCAACTCGGGCACCCCCATCACCAGCTTCTCCACTGGCGGCAGGTAAGTTTTTTCAACCGATTTTGTCATGGCTCGTTCATGATTGGTGCCGACGCTAATAACCGTTGCAGCCCCCCATTCGACCCCAGCGCCTCCACGCCTGACAACACCAACGAACCATACCTCGTGTGGGTCAACTGGCTCCTCAACCAGAAATCCATCCCTCAGGTCATTTCCACCTCGTACAGTGATGATGAGCAGACCGTGCCAAAGTCGTACGCCGAGCGTGTGTGCAAGCAGTTCGCTGCTGTCGGTGCTCGAGGCACCACACTGCTATTTTCCAGCGGTGACTATGGTGTTGGCTCCTTTGACACAACCGAGTGCATCAGCAACGATGGCAAGAACACGACCAAGTTCTTGCCCAACTTTCCTCCTTCGGTAAGTTCTCCCCTGTTAATAGCGGGCTCTAGTTGAGGAACGATTCCAAACTTGGCCGGGCTATAGCCAGAATACAATCTAATTTTCACAGTGCCCTTATGTCACCGCCGTCGGTGCCACCAGGGATTTCTCCCCTGAGGTGGTTGCATGGCGTCCTGAGTTCACCGGATCAGATGGAGTCTACCACGGCAACTGGTCGTCTGGTAGTGGCTTCAGCAACTACTTCTCCATTCCGGACTACCAGAAGTCTGAGGTGAATGCGTACATCAAGAACCTGGACGGCAAGCACGACGGATTGTACAACAAGAAGGGACGAGGATACCCGGACATCTCGGCCCAGGGCCTCTACTTTGCCTATTTCTGGAACGGCACCGAGGGCGTCATCAGCGGCACCAGCGCGAGCACCCCGCTCACCGCCGGCATCATCTCCCTCGTCAACGACGCCCTCATCGCGGCTGGCAAGTCGCCTCTGGGTTTCCTGAACCCGTGGCTGTACTCCAAGGGATACAAGGGACTGAATGACATTACCATTGGAACTCCGTATGGCTGCGGCACTGACGGATTCCCTGCCACGGAGGGCTGGGATCCTGTGACGGGACTGGGCACTCCCAATTTCCCCGAGCTGGTCAAGATTGCCAAGAGTTCCTAGGAAAATAAATGAGTATATGGAATTTTGTGCATAGGCTACAGTCTGTATATTTTTAGCCTAGAATTAGTAAATGAGTAACGTGAATTACGATCTCGACTCAGGATAACGTGCATGTTGATGTAAGACGGCTTCCCTGCCAAACGTTTATTGACAAACTCAACCCATTTTTCAATCACCAGCAATATATGAACTCCGCAACCTGAAGTATTAATCCCATATCACACCGGAATCCCGAAACATTTCATGTTTTCTTTTGTTCCCTTACGCGATGCTGTGATGGCTAAAATCGCCCTGTTACCCTACATCACCAGCTCAGCTCTTTTTAATGCAGCTCATTGTGCGAGTGCAGCAAGGAATTGAACCGAACCGAATTTAATTCTTGGCTGCAATTGCTATTGTACTAACTGCTCAAAATCCGCGGGTGGAACCACACTGTTGCATTTCGTAAACCTGACCTTTGAGAATTTTAGCAACACTAACGCTAGGAAATTTTGGCAACCAAAAGCGAAGGGTTCGCTCAGAATAACTGCACATAAGGCGACATTACTCGTCGCTGGTACCCAATCAGAAACAAATCCCCTGTGGCCCAGTTGGCTAAGGCGTATGACTGTTACCAAATGGCACATCATAAGATCGGTGGTTCGAGCCCACCCGGGGGAGCTTCTGTTATTTTCGTGTTCCTGTTTTTTGTGGATCTACAAATTTTGCATTGACCTCGTTCTTTCCTATCCCATGTCGTGGGCGGGCTCCCGAGGTAGACTGATGAATTCTCAAAAAACCATACCCGGGGCCTCAATCTGGTTGGTGCTGCCGGGTTGCTTTTTAGACGTGGGGCTGTTATTCATGGGTCTTAAGATCTGTCTGTATATACGCTATGGCCACTATGCTATCGAAAATACACTACCTAACCAAGCCTCACCAACTTATGAAACACTTGAGATGCTTGCAAAATCTGATCATGGCCCCATTAATTTCATCACTGCAGTCCGAATTCGACCTCGGCATTATTTGTGCCCATTCCATTCCGTGCTTGATCCTTGGCCAAGATTAATCCCATCTAATCCTCCATTTTTTACTCATTTTTCATCGTCGCTTTGACAGTAAACAATCTTTATAGAATCATGTTGAATTGTGGATCCCGGTCGTCTCCACAGCCAGCATACTGTTCATATTTGCCATCCGCCTTGTCTTGGTTAATCTTTCTGCACCACAAAACATTGGCCAGCACACTGCAGTCAAGTCAGTAAAAATTAAGGTTAAATATTTAGACGCGGGTGTCACTCACGCTACCCAGGCGTAGCACAACAATCCCAGAATGATTGTGTGGCCCCGATGGTAGAATGGGCTGTCCTTGCTAGGGTATACAAATGCTGGCGCCGTCATATTAGCGTCTGCTTGATAAAAAGCGCATAGCTTCCCAGCAGGGGAATACTCACTGGCAACGAAACCACCGCAGTTGGCTATCGCCAGCTGCAGGGCAGACGTGGTGGCTCTTTTGTAGTGCCCAGCCGAGTTGTTGGTGTTCCAAACCAGAATACACGGCACGGAGCTGTACATGCCCAAAGCCATGAGGCACGTCATGGCAAATCTTGCGTCGGGAGATTGCACATTGGCAATCACGGCGTACCCAATGATGGAAATGGGCAGCATAATCAGGATGAAAACACCTCGGAGTTTGAGGCGATCAGACAGGAAGGCTACGACCACTGTAGGAAAATGCATGTCAGCGCGTCATCCATGTTGAGCATTTTTTGGGATTATTAGGAGGCTCACCTGTGACTGGCGTTGCAACCGCATAAGGGATGACTGTCCACAGCTGGGTCTCGTTTGTGCTTGATGCAATGTGCAGGTCATTGACAATGGTGGGGAGCTGATTGGGTTAGCTACGGAAAAAGAAGTCATGCCCAAAAACGCAAACTTACGAAGAGACCAAACGAGTAAAGACCAGCCAAAATGGCAAAATAAGCAGTGGATGTGAGCCAGACTTGCAGGTTGAAGACACCGCGACGGACTTCACCCCAGCTGAATCGTTCATCGCGCTCAGAAACCGCGCTGTAACCAAATTGTCAGTTTAAAACCTTATTGGCGGCCGATAACTGTCAACCTACTTGATTCGGCATCCCTGGTCAGTTTCCAACCGTCGGATGGCCCACTCCTTTTCCTCTGCTGTCAGATACTTTGCCGTTGCGGGGCTGTTCGGCAGACCCAAAAAGGCAATGGACCCGGCTACGACAGTCTGTTTTGCTCGTCAGCAAACACGAAAGGCGGTGAAAGAGAAAGAGAAAAAAAGAACCCACCATCAATCCTTCGATAATCAGGATCCATCTCCAGCCTTCCAGGTCTCCGCGGGGACCAATGGCAGCGAGACCACGAGCCAGCAAGCCTAAGTATCAAAGTTAGCATGCCAAAAAAATCAATCGGTAATAATAATAATAATTCGGGTGAACGCTACCTCCAAATGCTCCAGAAAGCGACGCCGCCGTGTAGAATATGCCGATGCGCAAGGCAAGTTCGCCGCGCGTGTACAGCCCCGACAGGTAGAGAACCATGCCGGGAAGCAGACCGCCCTCTGCGATGCCCAAGATGGCGCGAACGGCGATGAAGCTGGAAAAGTTGCGCACGAAGCCGAGACACATGGTGATGATGCCCCACGCGACGGTCAGGGTCGGCAGCCATATCTTGGGGGACACCTTCTTGAGGACCAGGTTGCTGGGCAGCTCGCTGAAGATGTAGGTGGCGTAGAAGACGGCCAGGCCCTGCGAGTACTGCAGGCTGCTGAGGCCGAGGTCCTCCTCCATGCCGATGATTTTGGCGTTTCCGACATTGGTGCGGTCGAGAAAGGAGCACAGGAACAGAAGCGCCAAGACAGGTAGCACCCTGTTTGTTTCCAGAAGAATACGTGATCAGCTACATTCTACTACGGGTGGGTAAAAAAA
>KV875250.1:201675-227799 GCA_001879505.1 Calonectria pseudoreteaudii | reverse complement strand
GGGGGGGAAAAAAAAAAAAAAAAAAAACGCGTTTGCAGCCGAACATACCGAGTATCCGTCTTGAACAAGACGCGTCTCGTCAATTCCGCCTGGTGCTCAGCATCCGCGCCCGAGTGGTCGAACTCGTCGTGCTCGGCCTTGGAGTCAATGTCGGCGTCCTTCAGGGAAGTCATTGGTGGCAGCTGAGGAGGCGGGCGAGCTAGCGCAGCTTGCCGTGTTTTGTTTCGACCCAAACTTTCGTTAGTTGTCTTGGCTCTTGGCTCGGAGAAAAAATGTGTGTGAGAGAGGAAGTGAATTGGTCGGCCTTCCCTTCTCCAACAAAAAAGCCAAGGACTTGGCAGGGCAAGCCATCCATTTTAAAAGACCTTTTTTCCCCAGACATTTCCGGATTGCGGGGAAGTGGAGCAACGCGTGGAGAAGTTGGGGATCACCACTCAACGCAAACCAGTACGGGAACCACGTCCATCGGAAAACAGTTGTGACCACCGAGGCCGTCAGCATTAGCGCCTGCGCCATTGGCTCTCCCGGCATCGTGTTCGGTCTCCAGAACTAGCCCCCGACGAACTCACCGCGCCGCGTCCGACTCCACCTCAACGCCGCATGCGAGATGGCAAGATGGGGGATTGCCCAATGCAACGCAGAAGAGCGGAACCCGCCGTCCCCATCAATCGAGACCCGGAGTTAAGCTGACACTAAAACCTCCGCCGGGGTATAAGAAACAAAAGGTCACGGGGTAGCAAATACCGCCGAGCCCGTCACCCCCGTCACCCCCCGTCGCTCTGAGTTGCCTCATCGCAGTGGAGATGGATCGTGAGACTCCCGTGTTTGCTATGCACGGGCCGGTTGGTCTCAGGCATTCTGAAACGGCTATTGGGCTGATCAGGACAAATTCCGGTCAATTGTGTTTGGACCTTGCGTGGAGCACGCGCTGCCGGCAGATTCCCTGCTTAATCAGCCAGGCCGAGCCTTGCTGAGCATCTCCACCTAACCTAGACACATTTCGACAAGGCAGAAATAGAATTATCCAACCCGGTCAAGAGCCATTGGACACAGTTATTAGAAGTAAAAATACATTTATTTAAATGTATTTGGTCATGGCTCATGTTCAGCGGTTGAATAAAAGGATTGAGTAGAGTAAATAAGAAGAGAACAATTCCTGTTAGAAAAATCAAACGAAAAAGGTGGCCCACTTCCCGAAGAGCAACTCGGTGTGGTCAACGTTCGGTGATTCCTGAATCTGATTTTAGAGCAGATGGAAATTATATATATAATAATCTTCTGTAATGCACCACTCCCTCTTTAATGATCATATCATGTTCACGACTGTCTGTTAATATCATTTCCAGACCCCATCTCAACCAGGGTACGTCAGCAAGTTCAGGAGTCGCCCTCCCTTTCAAGATGACCAAGGATGTGTCTGTTGCAAAATATTCCTCTTTGAGCTGTTTTGGGAAACTATGGAAATTTAACGTGCTTTTTTTTCTGTTCATGTAACGTAACCTTTGGCATCTGTTTGCCCATGCTGCTTGGCACTGGCCACTTTATCGAGGTTCAATGTCAAACACCAACAACCCCACATCTAATCCTTGGTTATTGTCTTCTCGCTATGACATCCGAGTGGTGCAAACCCAAAAACGAATTCAGGGTCTTCGGAGGAAAGCATGTGTCAAACGATTCATTGGACAGCCTCAGCAGGTTTGAGTTAATCTTTGCCGCTCCAGGGAAGCCTTAGCATGCTACGAACAGAATTGGCGGGACGCCAGCCGTGCGTTTCAAGCAGCTCTATCACGTCGTTGTTGCCTCTCAGCTGTGCCCTGTCCCACTGAGTCTGACCCAACGAATCCGGACAGCTCCTGGCCCCGTGCGTCAGCAGATACTCAATGACAGGCAAATTCGCCCTATCAATGGCAATATGCAATGGGCTTTCCTTGCAGTCGCTGCGGTCTCGGCACTTGGGATTCCAGTCCCTCGGGTCATGGTCACCCTCCTTCCACCACGTCTCGGCGTCGTTGACGTCCATGCCTCCAATCTCGACCAGCTGCTTGAGCACCCCGAGTCCGTCGGCATCAGTGCGCGCAGTCGCATACTTGACCAGGACAAGGTCGCCGGGCCACTTTGCGTAGGGCGAGATGCCAGTGTAGAGGGTGCGCGGGATGTGGGGGAAGTACAGTTCCAGCTCGGTGCTTGGGAGGCTCTGCGCGCAGCTGCGCAGTTTACCACCCGGCGATACAACTTGCTCAGGCTTGCGGACGTCAGCACTGTTTGGCACGTCTGACGCGTCTATCCAACAACCGCCAACGAGGGCATTCCAAACACTAGCGGTGGCCCCTGCAGACGCAAGCTGCGAGGCAATCAGAGGAGTCGCAAAATTGAAGACGCCTCGGTCAGAGGGCTTGTGAGCCGCCAGCTTTTGAAGAACGACGTGGTTGTGGTGCTTGACGGCGACTGCCAGCAGGATCGGGAGAAGTGATGATTCAAACACAGAAACGCCTGTTTCTTCTTGCATCCAAGTTACTGAACCATCGACAATGTCGGGATTGCTTATCACGCATCGGTTTAAGGTTTTGATGAGAAACACCTTGGCTACTCTATTGTTAGACCTAGCCAAGCCCGACTTTGATACCTAGTTGAACCCACCTTGATCGTTCAAGGTAGCACTTGACGTTTCGGCAAAAGCTAAAAAGGACGCATAGACCAGATCAAGCTCGGCAATCTTGTGAATCTCATCACGGCTCGGTGGGGATGAGGCAACGCGGCGGGCAGCCTCTGCCAGGGCGTTGTTGAAGTAGGTCCACAGGGTGACTGTCCCAAAGGGGTCAGCCTCGGCCTGCTTCCTCAGAGCATCGTCGAGGGAAACCAGGTACAGATTGGGCAGCATTGCGAAATGTGCGATGGCGTGCTTGGGCTTGGGTCCAGAACAACGAGCGTGACATGCGTCTTAGACAGCAATCTCAACCCCGCAAACCTTGTCGCTTTTGCGTCAAAACATGTCGCGAATCTGGCCAAAATCCACGCAGGCAGGCAGCCCCAGCCAGACCAAAAACAGATGACTCAGCGAGCAGCCAGTTGGAGGGGGCCCCAAATCAACTGATGTGTTCCTTGTGCGGCTGGGCGACGAGGCTGCCGCGCTACTGGAAAAGCCATCGTGAGCCAAGAAGCCAATCATGTTGGATGGCCTGGACGCCACACAGCCCGTGTAATTAAAGAGTCCCCCCCCCGCAGTGTCGTGGCCAAGAAAAAAAGGAACGAGCGACATGTCAATTGCGACGTTGCAGCCGTGGCAAATTAGACAAGAAAAAAAAAACGAAGAATCAATAAAAGTGTGAGAACTGACCACCCTTTCAAAAGACCATGGCGAAAAAGCAAAATGTGCTCGTGGTTTCTGGATGCTGACTTGCTTCCCTTCCCGCGCGCAGGCGCAAAAATTAGGGCCACCGTTGTCACCACCAACCAAGAGGGGCCCGTGGGCGCTTCTTGCTCGATGAACCCCCCCAGTTCTCAGCCCGCCCTAGAAGCCCAGGGAATGTGTCTAGTGCAGCGACCGTTTGTTACAGAACGGTCTGTCCGAATCCATCTCGCCGGGACTACGGGATTAGCTGCTTGCGTAGACTGCGTGTGTGTGTATGTGTGTGTTGCAAAGATGGGAATCATGTAAGACGATGGATGTGGCAAGGGAGCTGTCGAGGTGAAGCTCAAAACCGGAACGTGGGGATGCGTGTATGCGTGTATGCATGTGCGTTTCGTTTCGTGTCGGGTGACGATGTGAAAAAAAAAAAATAAAGACAAATAAAATAAAAAAGAAAGGTAGATTACATTGGCAATTAATCAATCAAGATTGCGGAGCCGAGCCCATCATCCGATTTCTTCATGCGTGTGTGTGGTTGAAAGCAAGCCCACACACGCCAAAGCCAGAGAGAGAGCCCCCCCGCCAAGACTGATCGTAGCTGGACCTGGAAGCAGATCTGGCCCATCGTCCCAAATCGCTTGTTGGCTGGTGGAGCCGAGCGTTGCTAAATCACCTGGCACGAGCGCAAGCATAACCAGCAAGGCTAATTGGAGGCTACGTTATTAGCGGAGGACCCTGTGCCCTTAATATAGATGTAACGGCGCTCCGGTGCGCTCAGGCGCGGGTGACATCAGTGCACAACCACCTGCGCGCCGTGCGGACGAGTGCGTGCATGCTGCTCTTACGGAGATAGCTACGAACAAGTCAAGGGTATCCCTAAGAACAAGAAGAGTGGGTAGCAATTCGGGGGGAGGGGAGATGATGCATCGTGTCGTCGTCATTGGTCGTCAAGTGCAAGATGAAAAAGCAAACCCCAAAAAAAGGCCCGTCAACCAGGTTCACCCTTCGATGGTGCAGTTGCAAAAGGGCCTCTCTGCGGGCGAAACATAAGACCATTTATTCATCACCAGCTCTGCCCTGTTCGCTGTTTCTCCACAACGTTTTGGCTGATCGGAGCCAGATGGGCCGGCACATCTGGGCAAGCTTTTGAGTTTGGCCGAGACTGTGCCGCACGCGCATGGGTAAGGGATTGCAACAACGACGACAACATTGGCGAGAGAGAGGAGAGTGAGACAGAAGAAGGCCAAAGGTAAGCAAAAAAGCAACAACAGAGCGTTGTTTCCCTTTGTGGAGTTGGGACCAGGGTTTGCGAGTGGCCCCAACGCGCACGCACGCCACACTCATTAGCTGGATTTGCGCCATGATGGCTGTAATGCGCTAAAGTCTAGTCTCCTTGATCAATTGTCAGAGCTCCCTGGTCCGTCAGCCTCCGCCCGTCGTCTCCGCTCGTGGTTCCCGTGTGGCCGTAGTCGTAGTAGTCCGTAGTGTGTGTGTATTCTTGTCATCTGCCCAGTAATTAAATCTCAATGCCCATTTTGGGCTGCCATGATAAAGGTGCCTCGGATCCCGCTCCGGATTTTTCGTTTTGGCTTCTGGTTCAACCACCACCCTTCGTTCGTTCCTTGTTTTCCAACTTCGGCCGAGCCTTGATTGGCTTGTTTGCCTACATTCATTCCTTTTACCATCTGTCGTGACACTTTCTTCGGCTTGACGTCGCTCGCTTCTGTTTTTTTGCTGCTTTTTTATTGCCCAGTCTACTTGACGATTAGGCCCACGCTCTTTTCCCCCCCACACCTTCGTTTCAGTTCTAAACAAAACAAAAGCAAGATATCATCATGTCGACCGTCGAAACCGCTGCCGAGAACAAAAAGTCCGTTTGGGCATCGGTCCTCGGATGCTTCTGCTTGCCTGTGCCTTCTTCCGGCAAACAGGAATGCCGCGAACTGACGCTGGACGATGCCACCCTTCGACGACTGAACAATGAGGAGCTGACGCGGGAGCTGTCTAACGAGGTCGACGAAAAGGCCGTCAAACCGTCGAGCGTCGTCTGCGAGGAACCAAAGGCCCAGTCCCCTCCAACCTCGTCCTCGGGACTCAAGCCCAAGCCCAAGCCCCTGCAATCTCACCCCACTACGCCGACCAGCACCAGCACCGAGGAGCCAGCCGCGACCATGCTCAGGAGCCGATTCAGCACTCGGCGCGCCAAGCCCAGAGCTAAGACGCTGGACCGCCTCGAGAGCGCCCCCATCGTCGAGGCTGCGGCCCCCGCTGTCGAGCCGGTCCCGCTCCCCGCGCCTCCTCCGCCCATCAAGGACTCGGCCAAGCACCACCGAAGATGGTCGTCGGCCACAAACTTGTTCGACTCCAACAAGACCACTATTGAGATTTACCTAGTCGAGGGATCGCAGAGCCTTCCCACCTCGCCCGCACACGATGCTCACGACCAAGCCTCGGCTGAGCTGATGCCGGGCATCCCCTTTATCAAGCACCAGAAGAACAACTCTTCTCTTACCCTCAACGGCGGAAACAGCCGGTCACGAGCTTACACGATGCCGGGAGAGTCCGTCAGGAAGCCCGACACCGCCGTCATCAAGGTTGGCTTGATGGCTGAGCCCCTTGCCAACCAACAGATAGTGGCTCCCGCTCCTGCTGCTCCTGCTGCTCCTACTCCTATTCCTGCTCCTTCTGTGGCTGAGCCAGTCGCCAAAAAGACTCACATCTCCAACTGCTTCCGTCCCAAGGTCGCCGACACGATGCTGCCACCGCTGGACTCGCCCACGCTGCCGCCCGCGTTTCCGTCCACGCCCATGCTGGTTCCCGAGTTCCCGCTCCCTCCACCCCTGCCGCCCACCCTGCAAGCCACGCCCACCCAACGGCGGTCGCTCTCGTTTGTGTCGCAGTGGCTGTTCAACAAGACGGACAACTCGTACCCGACGGAGCGCCTCAGCATCCCTGACTCCATGGTGGTCAAGGAGATTGTCTCGCTGTGCTTCTCCAGCGGCCAGCACTTCAAGAGCGCAAACAACTCGAGCACCAGCGTCAACACGTACAAGACGTGCAACCTGGAAGACGGCATCCTGTCCGCCTGGTGGGTCGGTAACAACGGCAACAACAACAACAACGGAAACAACCTCGCCATTGAGGGCGGCGAGCCCGGCGAGCGACGAAGCTTCAACGTCAATGGAAAGGCATGCATGCCTCTTTCACCACTTTCCAGCCTCGTCTTTACTGTCTGAAAAGAAAACCTATGATTGAATCATATTTTTTGTACCACCTTTTTATTCTTCTTCTTTCTTTCTTTTGTCTTTTTAGGGTTACCGGGTTTGGAAGGGAAGGGGGAGGCGTACGATGGTCTCATTTGTAAAGGATGATACCAGGAAAGGACGCCGCCAACGGGGTTTTGGCGGCCTCATGATTAGATTGGGGGCAGGGAAATATGCCTAATGATGGAAATGTACATGGGAAGGGATGTAAAATAGACTTTACTTTTCTTTTCTGTCTTTTTAAATTTCTTGTTGGAATGGTCCAACCGTGTTTTATTACAATCAATCTATCGATTTGCAATCGATTTTCAGAACTTGTTTCGTGCCTTCACTGTGATGGAATTCATGTGCTTGAGGATAATAGAGGTTTCTCCAGTTGGCGAGGTAGTGCTTAATTAGCCCCAAAATCATGTGTATTGTGGGATAATTACCCCAGCTCAACTCAAGGATTGGTTCAAGCCACTCGTCGGTTGACGATGTTGGAGAGATGGTCATGCCACACCTGGCGGCGACCCCTTGACGTAAAGCTCTCCGCCAATTCACGACCACTTTCAATGAGGAAAGAGCAATTTGTCTCGGTTCAGCATTGACCGACTGCGGCTCATTGAAGTAGAGCCCACTACTTGGAGACATCCCTCTATTCTGTGATACATGTAGGCTAAAAGCTAGCCAAATGATTCACTTCCGTCTACGTACTTTACTCCACTCACATTGCGACATACAATTCATGAGAATGATATTCAAATTGGTAGGTGTATTATATAAAAGAAGACATTATGTTTTTCATCCCCCGTCAAATCTAGTAGACATAAAATGGTCTAGGTCGCTCAATTCATCCATGTCATGCATATCCAATGCTTTCGCTCCATCATCTCCCGTGATACTCGTCGTGTCGCCACTTAGGTTGTATATGTGCAGCTGTTAGGCTTGTTGCTCTGGATAACCCTGAAATCGACGGGCACGCAGCCCTTGACGCCAGGGGGACCCGACTCGCCGACGTTGACAAACAGGTGCCAGCCGCCGCTGACGGCACCTGGGCAGGCGAGGAAGTTGTTCGAGTTGCTCGAGAAGACGAGGTTGCCGGCGGTGTTGATGTTCCAGCCCTTGGTCTCGAGGCGGCCGCCCAGCGGGCCCTTGTCCTCGGCGTAGGCGAGGATGCCGTGGCCAATGCCGGAGCGATCCGTGTAGGCGCGCTGGGTGAGCTTGCCGGACTTGTACAGGAACAGTTCGCTGTCGAGGATCTGGAGCGTGGCCGTCTCGTCCGACTTGGCGGCGCACTTGGCCTTGATGGTCGGCAGGTTGACGTAGAAGCCGCCGCGGCCGGCCTGGATGGGCTTCAGGTGGATGCCGGTGCCGGGGGCGATGGCGACGGCCTCGAATGGGGGGGTGATGCCCGAGGCCATGGTGCCGGTGGCGGCGAGGGAGAAGAGGAGCGACTTGATCTGCATGGTGGTATTTAGGAGGGAGACTTGGAGAGGTGTCTTGTGTGAATGAAAGATGTTGATGGATGCGTAGTCAAAATGGCAACGGGGACCGTCCTTTCTTATACACGTTCCAATTCCCCCAACCATCAGTCTTGGCGCGAATCATGGCAATGCGACAGCGGACCAATCGCTAGCCCATGGCTGCACACTAGAGGTATAGGGCTGGGCTGATTATGGAACAGCTGGACGTTAACAGCAGCCACTGGTTTTGGATACGAGAATATGCTGGGTCTGGACCGAAAAAACAGACGGTTTAGGGGCGCCGTGGGAGGCTGGGGAGCGAGACACGGGCGCCACCTGAACATGTGGCAACACGGCTGATACAGTTTCTCAACAAACAAGTGCCGATGCTAAAAAGACGGTGGCCTCTAAAATTAGCACTTTTTGCTTTACTCTTCAGCAAAAGGGAGACTCCTTTCGGGGACCACAGGTGCTGCGGCTGACGGGCTAGGACAGGCAAGGGAATAGTTGCAAATGTTAAAATTAAGCCTATTGGCTCCGCCCCAGCCCTATGGGGACCCAGTGACACTACCCCAGGCTTGGCTGTTCGGTAATTTCCATGCACAGTCACCGGGTTTTGGGTAATCCCATGTCATCTTGCCATTTGACCATCCAGCTTTGCTAAAGACCATGGCGCGGACCGTCTTGGATGCTAGCGAGCTGGTGTTATGAGCGAGGAATTGGTGAAGCACAGTGAAGCACAGTGACCCAATCGAGGCCCAACGTCCATCGGCGTGGCGCTTGGTGTGTTGTCTGCGACACTTGTTTTGTGGCGTGAGGCCCCTATTGATACATCATTTTCTAACTTTCTCCAGCACGGTATTTTACACACACCATCCCTTTGCAGATTCTCGTCGATTAGTCCAGAAAAACGAACCTACATTGGACTGTTTTGGGTGGCTTTGGTCAGCAGCGTGCCAAATGACTCGTCCCAAAAGCGGGTATCGTTGCTACACGTGACCAGCCATCTAATCAGCAACCTAGACTGGTGCTGACATGATGGAAATCCATTGAGAGTCAAATCACGACCCTAATGCAAGCTTCTGCCATGTCGCTACGACGGAAAAGCTGCAATGCGTGCTTCAAGAGCCGTCGAAAATGCGACTTTGGCTATCCGACGTGTGAGACCTGCCAGAGGACGGGCAAGACATGTCAGTACGTGTACGCGCCCGCCCACCGCGCTCACGATGCAAGGCGGCGAAGCATGGTTGATACCGCTGGGTCCGAGGCCGCTGTACGTAACAGCTCGCTGACACCCTTTGTGCAAGCACCGGGTGGCTCTGCCGCGACCCGCGCCGAAGCAGACGCCGCAACCGACTTCTTACTCGCCCAATACGGAGAGCTCTCCGAGCCTGGGTCCACGGCCAACTCGAGCCAGTCCGTACTTAGTTTGCTGGCCAGGCTATCACCAACTCCACCAATGGTGCCCGACCTCGTGGGCCCTCTTGGCGAGCCGCAGCCTGTGCAAGGCAGCACGGAGACCTGGCAGTGGATGGTGGACCAACTGAAGAGCTACCCGCGGGAATTTGCTCAGCGGTCAAAAACAGTCTTTATCCACGACGAGCTGTACCGCAACTGGATGCCGTCGCCTATGCGTGCAGCCTTTGGCGTGGCATCTGCGAGCTGCTTCATCAACGACGACAATAGAGCTATGCTGTTCCGCATCATAGATGCCGAGTTTCTCGAATTGCTCAAGCTTGCAGACAGCATGACGCTTCTAGAGGAACTGGCTAGACTTCAAGCGTCTGTCATGTTTCAGATAATACGCCTTTTTCACGGTACCGTGGAGCAGCGCGCTATGGCCGAGCAGCAGCAGACGTTAATCATGAATTGGTCCTTGAAGCTCCTTGCGCGGTCCCGAGCGGAAATCGACACAGGAAAGCTGGATGGTTGGCAAACATGGATTCTAGCGGAAAGTATCCGGCGGACAGCCATGGTAGTCTATCTCCTCTATGGCGTTAATTCTCTCTTCAGACAAGGCATCTGTGTTGGATTTCCGATTCTCGCCCAGTTGCCAGTATCGACGACATTGGCGTCGTGGAACTCAAAAGCAGCCCACAAACGTGACTCTCCAACAGAAGCGGTAGTGTCGTACGAGACGTTTACTGCTCTGTGGCTGGTTTCTACCCCGCGACGGTTGGACTCGTTTGAGAAGCTGCTGTTAATTCCTTGCAAGGGCGTAGACATTATTACTTTGTATAATGATTCGGGAATGTTGGCAACATAGAACGCGGGGTGAAAATGAGAAAAGATTTGTATAAATGGGTGCATTTGATTGCCCTTGTAGTTATAAACCCCAATATTTACCAACCACGCCGGAATTTCTGATCCATGAGCTTGCCAATTGCCTTCAAATTACACCGGAGAACTCCGTCAACAGTGAGTGCTAGATAAAAATTCAACTGCGATACACCACCAATCCCCTCTATCGAGGGGTCTTTTGAAAGAAATCTCAACTCTGGCTGATCAATCCTCGCACGTCTGCTTGCAACCATTTTTGCTGGGGATCTGCGCCCCTGCGGGCATATGTGGACCCCCGGCGATAGCGGCGGTCAAAAGTGGACCTTCCGGGTGCTGATGACAAATTGGCTCCGATTGATGACGGCTCTGGCTGTCCGCCAAGAATTGCCACACTGGGGAGTGAATGCGCATGGTAGCTAGCCCTGGGACTATTACGCAGCTCCTCCCTATGTTATATGGTGGGCTAACAAGTTGCCGCACCGATGGCGTCCAGAGCCCGAAGACTGAGTTGGCGCACGCCCGCAGTTGATATGACGATACAGTACTTTGTTGATTCTCCCTAACAAGTCAAGACATTCGGGCCACAAATAGTCAACGTGAATTCTTCTCGCAAATGTAATTATTGATCGAAAAGCGTCTATTATCACTATAATATTTAATTTCTCATCGCCAATCCATTACTTTTAGCTCAGAACACGGCACCCATTGCTGCAAATGCTTCGGCCGGTCCAATCAAACCCTCGATACCCAAATCCTCCTTTGTTAGAATCTCATTCTCAATGTTGGTAAAGCTATTTGTGCCAGCCACCTCGAAATAGTATTGCGAGGCATCCATCAGCTCGGCCCACACAGGCCACAGTCCAACATAGTCCTCTCTGCTGATCTGCACGCAGCGCGCGTCAATCTGCTGGGCCTTGGCGAGGTGCGACATGGTCTCCTCAAGAGTCTGGTATCCGAAGAGACCGGCGACATATTTACCGGGGAGCGACTTGTGGGGCTGCTCCAGGATGGCCTTGACGAACAGACCCGGGTTAACCTTTTCGCAGCCCAGGACCGGGACCGGGGTCGAGGATGGCACATTGATGAGCTGCACGTAGGACTTGCTGCCGTCCATGGTCTTGATGGGGCTCGGGGAGAACATTGGGTAGCGTATGTTTCCCGCGTAGGAGCCCATCCACACAAACGTCGTCTTGCTGAGAAGCTCCGGGACGGACCTGATGTAGTCGTCGACACGGTTCTTACTGTCGTAGTAAGGCACCACCACACTTCCGGCCGTGTTCTGCCGCGAGTTGGGCAGCGTCGACCACACGTAGTGCTCCAGGGTCTCTGTCGCAGCGGCGGCCCTGGCAAGGTTGATGCCCAAACGCGTCTCCGTCTCCATGGACTTTTCGATGCCCAGCGTGGGAAGCGCCTCGAAGAAGTTGGTCACGGCGAATATGGCGTGGCTCCCCGCAAATGCGGAGCGGAGGGAGTCGACGTTGTTGATGTCTGCCTCGATCATAGTCACTCCCTTGTCCGCCAGAGCTTTGGAAGCATCGCTGCCGGAGTTGCGAGTAATGGCCCTGATGGTGTAGTCGGAGTTGCCAAGGAGGGCTCTGACAACGGAACCTCCCTGTATGCCGGTTCCACCGACGACTGTAATGATCTTGGACATTATTTCTAAAGTGTAGAAGGAAAACAAGAATAGTCTAGTAATATATAGAACTAGGTATTGTGCTTGTTGTGTGAGCTTTGTTGGGCGGCAAGTGTTCAAGAAGACTGGGCGGGGAAACTATTTTATACTTTTTCCATCATGAATTGTCGCACCTTCTTGCAAATGCATCTTCTCGCTTCTAGATCCGGGCAACTCCGGCAGTGGTTCTTGATGGTGGAGACCTGTGACGGGAGTGCGGCGGTCAAATGTGGATCCCCGCTCCCGTTGCATTTGTCATCGTTTTGAACAGCTATCTGGAGGTCTGCATTAGACAAGCGACTGCGTATTTTCTCGCTCCCTTTCTATCTTTGCTATATTTTTCTTCGAATAAAAGCCATGCTGCGAGCGGATGACCCTGCAATCTTTTACCTTGAAATGGCGCAAACTACGTAGGAGGCATAATGATCACAACTTCAAGATCAAACACCCTTTCATTCAAAGCATATCATGTATGATGCTGACTGGATCAGTGGTTGGTATTGCTCACAGAGGTTTCGACCCCCGCTCAAATAAAAGCAATAAAACTTAACAGGCGCGTCCCCTATAATTCTGCGTGTGTTGCATTAAACATTATCTCAAAACTAGCTTCTACACTTCTTGGGTCAAATTGACACCATATTTCATTTACCCGGTCAAACAAAACGCCAAGTGTCGTGTATCAGGGCTTCTTTGCCAATTTTCCAAAAGATCCACCACTTTAAAATGCCCATTGCTTTCGGCAAATTCTCTGGCTTTGGAAAGCTGAGAATTCTCATCCAAACCCGCGCCATTATATAGGAGAAATCGAACCATATCTTCTCTCCCGTGCTCAGCCGCTCCCTCGAGAGCAGTTCGACCCTCGTCTGCGGCCGCTGGTGCATTGACATTAGCCCCGCGCAAAATTAGCATTCGTGCGAGGTTGATATATCCAGATATTGAGGCACCTTGTAGAGCTGTGAGACCACCTCGTCTTGCCGGTGGGGCATTGATATCGGCAACCTTGTCCAAGAGAAGCGTGATGAGATTCATGTTTGGCGTTTGTCGCGACGTGGCCATTTGCAGAGCAGTACGGCCATAATTTTCACTACCAGGGGAGTTTATGTCGACCCCCTGGCGCAAAAGGAAATTGACTGCATCTTCGGTGCTACACCCAAAATCGGGTGTTTCGTGCTCATCTATCACGCCTTGTAGGGCTGTGCGACCACGGTAGATATTGGACGCTGGTGCGTTCAGGTCTGCGCCGTACCGGAGAAGAGTTTGCATGGCATCCATGTTGTGATCGGTGGCCGCAATTTGGAATGGTGTCATGTCTGGATACCTATTTGCCATATCATCATCTGGAGATGGTATTCGGTCCTGCGGATTTAACCTGCCGTCGGTTTTTGCTTTGGCATTGAGTGCTAGATTGAGGCAGTCAAGGCTGTTGGCGAGAACAAGAAAATGCAGAACAAGACAATCGGTCCCATCTGTGCGATTGACAGGCGCACCAAGGAAATGTAGCTTTTTAAAGGTCAAAACATTCCGAGGTGATCGTCCGCTCCCCCGGAACAGCGCATACGCCGCGCCCTCTAAAGCAGTAAACCCCGTTACTTTGGCTGGAGGAGCGGTGACTGTAGCCCCAGCTTCAAGGAGACAGTCTACAATGTCGCCCTCCCCTCCCGCAGCCGCCGCCTGGAGCGCCGTAAGTCTCCAAAATATCCATTCTGCTCTGGGCATGGGATCATTATAGTCGCCTTTTATTTGTGCCATGGTGTGGAACCATTCATGACGAGCAGTCTCGGCTTGGTCGTTATTCGCGGCCAGGTTCACATTGGCGCCTTGGCTGATGAGATACAGCACAAGGGCAAGATGCTGCCCGTTCTTTGAATAGTGCCCAAACGAAGCAGCTTGTAGAGCACTCCTGCCACCCATTCCATACGCGTTGATGTTGACTCCTCTGTCAAGCAAGTGCCCAACTTTTGTTATGCGACCAATACTAGCATACAACTCCAACGCACTGGGGCCAATTTGAGTGATGTCTAAAGTGGCCCGAGCCATGGCGCCTAACATTTGTCTTTGTCGCAGGTGAGCCGCACGTCGGCATATTCTGAGGAGGCTATCTTGACGTAAATTTGCCCCAGATGTTACCAGTATGTAGACGGCGTCTGCAGCATATTTGGAATCGAAGTGGATATCGAAAGCTACGGAAAGAGGATGGTCACGACTCGGACCTTGGCACGAATCGTTGGAAGTTGTGACGGAATCCTTGGCTCCCCGCTGCGTATTTGCGCTGGAGGTGACATGTCTTGGCGCATTGGCATTGACCCCTCTTCGTAATAGTGTCACCAGAGCTGGCGTGTTTCCTGTTCTGACTGCATGACATAGCCCGGCCTCTAGAACCTCTTGCTGTGTGATACCATTCTCCTGTAGAAACTCGGACAATAGTTTGTTGCCTTTCCCAGCGGCTTCAGCCACAAGAGCAGGAAGGATTGTGTCGTCTGTTTCAGGGTTCTCATTCAGCGATTTGAGAAGCAGCTCATAGATGTCCAACGAACTGTTCCTGGCAAACTCAAAAACGCTTTTACCGCTGATGATTGGTACCCGAAGCACTTTCGCCTGACATTCCAGTAATTCTTTTACCATGGAGACTTTGCATTCTGAAATGGCTTGTGTCAGAGCAGTGGTCCTTTGGCCTTTCCTTTTGAATATCTGGTTGACATCTGCGCCAATCGTGATCAAATGTTTCAAAATATCCATCCTACCGCTGGCAATGGCGCCGCAAAGTGGTGTGGGCAGATATTTAGTGTCTCCATCAGACCAGGTTCGCACAAAATTGACATTGGCGCCGCGAGAAGCCAGAGATTTGGACATTTCCAGATTTCCAGATGCCGCCGCGTAAACCAGCAGCCTTCCTCCGAGAGAACTTCGAATGGTGCGGTAATCTGCTGCTCGTATGAGGCCGATCAGTCGAATTGATCCTTCTCCAACAAACTTGAATACTGTTTGCCTTTTTCGTTCCGTTATGAGATTGATGGACTCGAGCGTATCTATGACGGCCGAAAGTATGTCATGTATGAGGTTGCTGGATATGGATGAATGGGATTGAAGGTTGTCGAAGAGCTTTTCCACAAATTCTCCTTCAGATGCCCATTCCAGGAGGTTGATGAGCGCACCCTTAGAGAGCAACCGATTGGACACGAGATAGGCTATGGTAATCACCAAACGACTGAACAGGGCTTGGTTATTGGTGTCAAAGTGAAGACTATTCTCTGTTTCTCGGTGCCCCAAGCAAAGACCTTCAAGAAACTCGCCGATGCGGGGATCCGTTGCGGCCTTCAAAAAGTTGTTCATGTGCTCAGGCTTGATTACGCCAACTTCACGATAAAAATGAGGAAGGAAGACGTGGTCCCAATCAACTGATGGGGAAGCATGGATGTCAATCGGAACCCCTAGACCATGAAGTTAATTATTGATAGAAATGAAACAAAGAGATATTGGGAGAAGGGGTCTTCTACCAAAGGAATTCCAGGGTGCTTGATATGGTCTGTCCAAGGGTCTTTCTCCATGTGGGAAGCTAGAAAAGGGTGCCGAAGTAACGGCATGAATTGTGCTCGCTGTAAGCACCATGTCTTGCGGTAAAGAGAGGCAGGATTCTGCTACTATGTCGTCGTCCAATCTTTTCCGTTTGGAAAAGGTTGGTTCGGCAGCAAATCCCAGATCGTGTCGATGTTCGGGTTGATTTGCATCAAGACCAAATAGATTCGAATCTTGGTCGATTTCTAGGTCGCCCAAATGATGTTTACCGACCGGTTCGGCTGGACCACTTGGTTCTAGGCTGTCCAGAGCTATCTCCAAGATGCAAGCTGTATCGTCGGATTGAATCTTTGGATCTTCTAAATTCGATTGAACCGGAGTTTTCACTTCGATTCGTTGATCAAACTCAATATGAGTGGTTGAATCTAGATGCGAAAGTAAGTAGAAAGTAAAGTAAATGTCGATCTGTATTCTTACCAATATCGTCGTCGCGAATTTTCTTTCGTTTTCTCTCTCTTTCAAGGTCTTTGAGGCCTCTTTCAACCCGTATCTTACCCAATTGACGGCCACAGAGAAATACTTCAGAAGATCTGCCTTGTTCATGGCGCCGGCTAACCAACTTGCGTACCTGCTCCCAATCATTGCTACGTAAATTCTTTGAGCCTCCGAATTTCGACTTGAACTGCTTGATACTTATCACGTGTCAGTGTCGTCTGGGTAGCGAGTGGTTCGAATATATTACCTGATATCGGTACCATATTTCTCATTGATATGCTTGACCGTGGCCTCGGCAGTCTGATCCTCGTCAAAATATATCTTTTGAATCTCTGATTCATACTTGTGCCAATCAGTGGGCATGTTGTGGGAGGATCTTTTGGTGCTTGGATTAAGATTAAAAGATGGAGCGAGCTTTATGATGATTGACTGAAGAATTAAATATTACATAACCTGCATTAAGAGCAAGATGTGCTCGTTTAAGGATAACAAACAGGAGCAAGATTTATAACCCATATTTCAGAGACAAAGGAGCCGCAATGCATGGGTCTTTTTGGTCTTGTTGTGTTTGCAGGGTTCTTTCCGCTCAAAACATTTCTGGTCGCCTTGTTTGCACTGCCACGAATGCGTGGTGCGCGAGATGGCATATCCCAATTCGTTGGGGAAATGCACTCTGGGCTGAAAACGGCTGAAAACCACGTCTGACGTGCATGATTGGGAGCGAACCCATTGTGTGCAGAGATTGTGCCCGAGGTTAGGGCTCTTTTCGTTCTAGAGGCGGTGAAATGGCCGCCGAGTTGTGTAAGTATTCTTATGCACCTCCAACGAGGCTGCGCATCCAAGAAGCACCATAAGGTGGCCTCAATAACTGGTTGTGGTTGTAGACCGCCTCGCCGATTTGCGTGCGAGCTGGGCATGCAAAAAAACACCGAAACAGTCACCGCATTATCCACGCACCAACAGATGGAAGCCATGAGTGGGGAAATACGCTGTGTTGAGATTAGCTTGGGCTTTGAAATAAGGCAGAATAAAGCGGTCGGCTTCCTCATCATAATTTTTTAGCGCTATCAAGCAAGCCACATTGTTGACATGGCCCAACTCGCAGCCTTGTCTTGATATTGAATTCGCAAACCCTCTCGGCCGGCCTCATTTTGCCGTGCGATGCGTTACTGCAATAAATTCAAGGAAACAACGTATGCAAACTTTTCAAATTCGTCGGATTCTAAACCTCTATTTGATTTTGCGACATCATTTTGCTTGAATTTTATGTCTCCTTCTCTCTTCTCGAATTTCATTCACGAACCTGCATTGCTACAATTGTTGTTCCTTCCCCATCAAAGTTTGGCGTCTCTTACACATCAAATACGCGCCAGCCCCAATTGATATTTTATCCAAGGTGTGGGTGAAGGCCGTTCAAGAATGAGGGAGCATTTCAAACTCTGGGGTAACTCGGACCCAGAGCTTGGCCGGTGACGACCAACAATTCGGCAGGGTGCACTGTCTAAATGTCAGCATCTTCCAATACTCCGATGTCAGTTATAAAACATGTTGTTACAGGAAAGGTGTTTGATGACGTCTCTTGAACTAACAACTATATACATCCTGACACACAAGAGAACCACACAGCCACCGGCAATAACAGAATCCTTCACTCCTTCAAATGCAACAAGATAGCCACAAAGAGAAATTTGTCGGCCCAATAGTCTTTCTCATCCCAAAGGTCTATACAATTCTAACTCAAGCTTCCGGTTCACTGAGGTGGTCTACCATTCCCAAGTTAGTCCTTGACTTCGAAGGTACACAATGAATTAACTGATTTCGTTACTCACCCAAGAAGAGGACCCTGAGCATTGTTACAGTACTCTCTGATGGGGTCCGGGAAGTCTGCGAAGACGACGGGAATGGTGGTACAGTCAAGAAAGCCAAAACCCGTAATGAATCGAGTGCTGGAGATTTGCCCAGCTCTATCACAGTTGATGCTGGATTGGCAGCAGCTTGCAATGACAGAGGCACATTCTTCATCCACGATGCGGCGCTCCAGGGATCGGCGCTGAAAATCTTCGTGGCCCGAAGTTTGAGGGAGGGCCGACACGATAGCGGCAATGCCAGAGAGAAGGACGAGTGTGGACTTCATTGTGGTATGGTAAAGGTAGAGATTTACTCTTCAAAATGAAATGGGGTTGTTATAATCTTGTTTTTGGTGTTGGTGCTGCCAACAGGAAATATTGCGATGAAGCCCTCACTTATTATATACCCATCCAAACAACCCAGTTGTCTCAAGAAGAGTTGTCAATTGACCGTTTCAAGTGGACCTCCCCATAGCCACGAATTGCTTGACTTGTTGTGGCGTCGGAGGTTGGGGGCTGGATTATCTGAGCGGCGTTTTTAGTGCTGACTACATAAATGTGTGGCGGTTGGGCTCAATATACCAACAAGCTTACCAAACAAGAAACAATAAGCATGATCGAGCACTGCTGATTTCTCTTCTGGCGTTAATGCATAGTAAGAACTATCTCGGCAATATTTTATCTAGAATCGTGATACGGTTGCTCCATTATAAAGCTGCATAGAATTAGCTAAAGAGTACAGATGTCTGATATGCTCACAGCGATTGAAAATCACGACTCTCAATGATCTAGACGCAAAAGGATTGCGAAAGAGTCGCTACAATGAATCTAGTGCATTTTACAAGGCCTCTTTCAGAATGTGGGTGGATAGAAATGGGATTCTACATTATAAATCCCGCTTACGGACGCAGCAAAATTATCCAAGCAACCTGAAAGCATTGCGCTGCGCATTTCAGGCACGAAAATTGACGACTGTAGCACTACAAGAATAGCCATGCGACACCAAAATGCAATATAGCGGCTATACCCTTGGTGTGGCAAGATATGTTTGGGTAATCCAGAAATAGAAGGCAGGCAGCGCCAGTTTGCGGAGGCTGAGGTGAGAGCAGC
Organism: Calonectria pseudoreteaudii; assembly: GCA_001879505.1. Classification (NCBI taxonomy): domain Eukaryota; kingdom Fungi; phylum Ascomycota; class Sordariomycetes; order Hypocreales; family Nectriaceae; genus Calonectria; species Calonectria pseudoreteaudii. The sequence goes on along the minus strand of KV875250.1, from coordinate 208,828 downwards.
GCGCGGCCGCCAGAAGCAGTCAAGGGTCATTACAACCTTGACCCTGGCCAATGATTCAGGGTTCCGCATCTGGGCGCATGACAGGGAGATTTAGGGCTGTCTCCCGTGGATATGCAGCTGCAGCGTCACGAGCGACAGTAGGACCCCACGGTCTCTCAATGGCGCGCGGCAAATCGGCTCACATCATGATGATGCAAGACCAATGGAGAAGGCATCCCGGGGCCCTATAGTGCCGTGCACACGGGCTCGGGAAAATTGAAAGATCCGTTTCAATCTGCACCCCGCAGAAGACCCCTGTCAATAGTTTTTGGCTTAAAGACAGCGATGGGGACAGTATCTGACCTAACCTTGTATCCTCGTACCTTTTCGTATCCAAACTTATGCGTAAATATACGCTGCTATTTGCTATGGAACGCAAGAGTAGTTTCCAGTGCTGCGCGCACTCATTACCAGTAGAAAAGGCCATCATGGATAAACATAAATACCTAAAACATAAGAGCGGCCCATCTGACAACGCAACAAATGCCCGGGTCTCTGGGTGCCTCGGGAACACGGGAACCCACTCAAGCTCGGCACCCCCCGTCAGATTTTTCACACCTCTACGCAATCGATTGCCACAAGCGTGAACGTAATGTACCCGCTGAAGCTTGGTGGGGCCATTTTAGCTCGCTGTCGGACAGGACGAATCGAACATTGCAAGTTCAAAGCAGGAAATGTCTTCAAGTGTGTAAACCTGTGAATTTTCTCGCAAGCAGAAGATACGCACGAAGTCCAGAAAGCGATCAAAAACCCAACAACTTGGCCTTCACCGAATCTACTCGCAAACCTATCTTTAATTTCGCTTGGGGACAACACATTGCCATGTCTCGCATTTCGTGTTTTCGCATATTTTCATGACAAGGACGGGTCAATGCTTCTTAAACTCAATTCAATTGGAAGTCCCGATAGGTTCGTTGGGCGAGCATCGATGGAGCGGGGTCATTGCCTCTACCGGCTATAAAGAACGACGACTTGCTGGAAAATGTTTTCCCAACTTCTTAGCTACATAAAATCTATTGCACCTTTCTTTACGAAATTTACCAGTTGACAAACTTACCAAACTTTATCACACGCCCAGCTTTGAACTACGAATTACCATGAGAGCTGCTCGATATCACGGCAACAAAGACGTTCGCGTCGAGCAGATTCCCGAGCCATCTCTCGGGCCAGGACAGGTCAAGGTATTCATCACCGAGCCCATGTTTTCATCCTAGTTAACTGACAATCATCTGTAGGTAGCACCAGCTTTTGTGGGAATATGCGGATCCGACCTCCACGAGTATCTAGGTGGCCCTATGGCATGCCCTACCAAGCCGCACGGAATTACTGGAGAGTCAATTCCCATCACTCTTGGACACGAATTCTCCGGTGTCATTGCCGAGATTGGTTCCGATGTCACCGGTTTTAAGGTTGGCCAGGCATGTGCGATTCGACCCAACCTCAACTGCGGAAACTGCCCAACCTGTGAGGAAGGAGCCTTGAATCTGTGCTCTGTTGGTGGCTTTATTGGATTCAGCGGCGTTGCTGGTGGCCTTTGTGACATGGTCTGCATTGACCCCAAGCACATTGTCCTTCTGCCGGATAATGTATCGCTCGAGTACGGAGCTCTTGTCGAGCCACTTTCTGTCGCGTGGCATGCTATTTCAACTGTTCCCAAGATCAACAAAGAATCTGTCGTGCTAATCATTGGAGGGGGTCCCATTGGCTTGGCCGCGACGCTGTGCCTCAAGGCGCAGGGCATTAACAAGATCATCGTTTCCGAAGTTTCCGATCGCAGGCGGGATTTCGCAGCCCATTTTGGTGCAGCGAAGGTTATTAACCCGATCAAAGATGATGTAAACTCCGTAATCATGGAAGTCAGCGAAAAAAGAGGCGCAGACGTTGTTCTTGACTGCGCTGGAGTGGCCGGCGCGTAAGTGGATTGCATCGAACCGAGCAAAAAGTTGAAAAGTTCTAACCGCGATTTAGCCTCAAGAACGCCTTCGAGGTGGTCAGGCCCAGGGGCACAGTCGTCAACGTTGCAGCCTGGGAGCGAGATATCCTATTCAACCCCAACTGGATGATACTCAAGGAGGTGACCTACACAGCAACGATCGCTTATCTTAGGGAGGATTTTGAAGCTGTCATCGACATGCTGAGCAAAGGTGAACACCCAAAATTACATGTTGTATGCTCTCGACTTCGCTAATCAAACAAAGGCCTAATTAACCCCGATGGTATGGTGACAAGTAAAATCAAACTGGAGGATATTGTGGAGGAGGGATTCCGGAAGCTCATCGATGACAAAGACAACCAAATCAAAGTCCTCGTTGATCTGAAGGCCAGTTGATTCAGATTAGCTTTGCCAAACTAATTTAATTTAACTTACTGAGGTGTGCTGTTACTCTCCCAGTAGGTAGCATATCGGCGCATGACTCAGACAGCATCAAACATCTTATTCTTACAATTTACCTTGATATGCGACCTATTGCAATTAAAGCGAATTCTGAAAATGAACTTTAAATGCTATCTCAACGGAATGATATTGGCCTCCCACCAGAAAGACTCATCTTATGTCGAGCGCGACAGAAAAAGCTTCGTCTAGGGTAGGTGAGATCAAGATTTGTCATGGCAATCTGGCGCGATTCCTGCAGGAAGATGGTGTATAGTTACAATCTCATCCATAGAATGGTCAAAAATGAACGGCATACTGTACAAAATAGTTGTTGCTCATGGATATGAAAAAGTTTGACGTCAACCGTCTGGTCGAAAATCGGTTATGACATAGGGATTTAATTAAGGAAATGATGTGGAGAAGGTGGAGATTACCACCTACTTTGGAGACCATTTAGGGCTGTAAAAAATACTAAACTAATTTTTCTAGTACCCGGTGGGTTGAGTAAGCAAGCTAAAGCCCCCACCTCTCCTTTGGAGAGGTAGTAATATTACCCGTATCCACATCCTTGCCGTATCCAACTTTTCCACTATCACTCAGTAATAATACTACAACTATAATATCAAATAGATAAATAATTATATTATATAATAGCCTATATTCTCATATACTTAGATTATAATATATATATATTTTTCTAGTATTATTGTAGCTATATACTATCAGTAAGTTAGCACCTAGTAATACTACCTTAACTTTAGTATATAAACCATATAATCACTAAATAGCATATCCTTATAAACTAATACTACCTCCTTATCTTCTAAGTAATTATTTAGAGCCTTATTATAGCTAAAACTACTATAATTAATATAAATTAATTAACTATTATTTTCTTTTTTATTATTAGGCAAATTAAGTAGATTTTAGAGTCTCTAAATCACTTACCTTAAACCTTAAGTCTATATCTATATAATAATCTTAATATTACTATTTTCTAATTCTTTTTTACTTACTAACAAATAAAATATAATTATTAACTTTAAAATTATTAAGATAAAGTTACCTAAGTCACTATTAATTTCATTAGATAAAACTAACCTTATAACTTAAACTACCCTCTATTAAATAACTTTAAAAATATATTAAAATAGCATTTCTAGAGCTATTAATAATAAAAACAACTACCTTATATTATCAGCTTTAAGCTAGTCAATCCTAAAACTATTTCAAATATTCATTTCTTCTTCTATTATCACCCTATCACAAGTTTCCTATTAAATCGCATTTTCCTCTACTAATTATAACACCTTCATCATCACCCTAGCTCGACCCTAGGGGCAAGGCTAACTCAGACTAGCTACTAATACCTTCTCATTATTTTTTAACTATTAAAATAACTTCAATTACTCCTTCTTTTACTTTTAGAACTCTTTATCCTAATCTTACTAAACTCTCTTTACTATAATTTCCTATAATAACCTTATATTATAAATATTATTATTAACTTTAATATAATAATATATATAAGTTCAATAGTTTTCTAATTCTAATCTCTTTTAATATAATTTAACTATTTATTAATAAATAACTTTAATAATAATTACTTTATCTAAATATACCCTAGTATATTAAATAACTTTATAAGTTAAATTACTCAATTTATTAAGCTTCTTTTTTTTATCAATAAGATCTAAATCTCTTTTTATCTTCCTTAGAGTCACTATTTACTTCTATAAGAGGTCAAGAAGCAAGAGCTCCTCAGTCTCTTCAAGTAACTAACAAAATAGCCCTAACACAACTTCCGGGTTAAAAGGTATAATACCTAACTTCTCAAATCCAATATATATATAACATACCTTAAATATAACTTTAAATAATCTATTCTATTAATTAAAGAAATCAAATCAGCTCATCTATATACCACTACCTTAGATAAATTCAGTTAGAACTACCCATTATTCTAATTTAAAATATTAGTAAATACTAATATCAAGAGATTAAAAATAATAACTCATTTTAGAAGAAAGACAATAAAGGACAATATCGAAAACATAATAATACCAAATAAAGTTAGGATTTTTATAAACAGAAAATCCATCTATTAAAAACATTCTATAAATTAATAATAACTTTCATAGCTTTTTAGTAACAATTAAAGATATTCACTAGGTCCAATTATCTCTTCTTATATTAAAGTCATAACCAAACTATTCCTTTAAAGATAACTTATTAAAATTATCACTTATTATAAAAGAATAATAATTAAAATATTCTAATTACTAATAGACTTAATATATATTATTAAAGCTAAAATCAGTAAATATAAGGATAACCTAGTTATTAATATCAGCTATTATATATTCCTCAAGTATAACCTTTACTATAAAAATAAGAAAAAAAAGAATAGCTATACTAGCAGTATTAATAGCATCCACAGATATAAGTAATTCCTTATTACCAGACTAAAAAACAATTACCTAAGTCTTTTCCTTTTTTTAGATTAAATATATCTTCAGAATATCATTTACCTAGCCTATTTACAATAGTATTTTATTAAAATTCCAAAGATTAGCTACTTTTATCTTCAGTTCCGTCATAATAACTTTATATCCCTTAAACCAGGTCTCTAAGCTTAAGATATTATATTCTATAACAGTCTGTTCCCAAGCCCTACTATCAAAGACAAAAGTGGGGCTCAGGGAAGCCTGTGGCTCGAGGTGAATAATAGAGTCTTATAGCTTAGGCAATAGAAGTTATAAGGGGCTACTTCTATAAGCTAAGTAATAAGATTATATTATTCTAACTATTAAGTTTATATTATAAAGTAAATTAGATATATTAAGTTTAAATAATATAAAAGGTAATAAATAAGAGAATATTATATCTAATAATAAATTAATTAGTTAAGTAAATAATTAAAAGTAACTAAATTATATTAAAAACTAAGTTAAGTCTTAATAATTATAACTTTTAAAGTCTTAAATATATAATTATATAAGTAAGTTCTTAAAGTAAATAATATTTTAATACTAAAGTATTTTATTTCTTATTCTATTAATTAAGTACTCTTTAGTAAGTTATATCAGAAAAGAAAAGAATTAAACTAATCTAACTTTCTACTAAAAATATAGATTTAATTATAAAGTAGACTAAATTATAATATAATACTTTTTCTCTTAAAATCTTATCTATAAGAACTATTTAAATAGGTTATAAGTTTTCTTTTTTCCTATTAAATTTTTTCTTTTTAGTCAATAAAGAATCCCCTCTCCTTCTCCTCCTTTTAGTTCATATTAATACAATACTATAACAAACCTTAACAGTAGAGTCCCTTAGGAAGAGATATAAGAATTAAGATCTAGCTTTTTTTGTAGATATCTTTAATACTTAATATCCCTTATATAACTATTATATATAGATAGGTTATAATTATATAATTATATTAGTATTATCTCAATATAAAAAGTATATTTCTATATATATCTTTTATAATTATATAAAATCAAATATAGTAATTTATAAGTATTAAAAGTCTTTATTTCTTAAGAATATTTTCTAAAAATAAATATAATATCCTAAGTAGTTCAGGAGGTAAAAAAATTATATAAATAATAAGAAAAAATAAAAGAAAAGTTAAAGTCTTTATAAACCTCTCTAAAAAAATCCCAGGAGGTATATTACTAAGTATAGAAAGTAATGATAAATATTTAAACTTAAATTATAACTACTTTTATTAAGCTTAATAAATTACATAAGATAGAAGATTAATTAAAAATTATAAATATTCTTATTATTAAATTTATTAAGTACTATTTATTAATATTATTATTAGATAAAACTAATAATAAAATTATAGAATTTTCTATTATTAATATTTTATCTATAGAAAGTCCTCTAATTTCCTCAAATAGTAAGTAAGGTTTTATAGGGGTTCTTATATTTCCTTATTATAGCTTATCTATTTAATACAATAGTAGACTTTCCTATTAATAGTTCCTTTTTCTAAGATCTTTTTAATAATATACTCCTCTTATAGTTTAACTACTAGTTTAATATAAGAGCTAGTATTAATTAAGATTATATTTATTATTAGTTTAAGAAAAAAAATATAAAAGATTAGATAAATCTTAACTTTTACTAGGAGATTAAGTTTATAATTATTTATTAATATTTTCTTTTTTATAAAGTAAGAACTAAGGTATTTAAGATTAAGTTTTTTATTTTATTATTTTATAGTAATATTTTTAGTAGCTAAGAAGACTATATCTTTTTCTTTAAAAGATAGTCTTTTTATTTATTTAAGATTATAGTATTTTTTTATTTATATATAAATAAACTTAAATTTTATCTTTATTTTAGTATATAGTTATTTTATTTAATTAGATTATAGTATTACTTTGATATTAAGTAGTCTATCTCTTTTAGTATAGAATATATTAGGAGTAAAGTTAAAGTTAGTAAATATAAAAGTAGTTTTGATATTTATTTAGTATAATATATTAAGGGCTAGTTAAGTAATAGGAAGCTTTTTAACTTAGTTAGTTTACTTATAATTGATATAATATTATAAATAGTATTTAATCTCCTGATTCTACCTCTTAGTCTGTCTATTGACTTAAGGTCGGAAAGTAGTAGTTAATTTGTAATATAGCTCTATTAAAGCTATTAATCTTTACTAGAATTTAGATACAAATAGCTATCTATAGTTAGAGATAATCTCTTTTAAAAGTTTATAAG